>VXBX01007224.1:242129-384866 GCA_013400415.1 Scytalopus superciliaris
AAAAAATCACCCTCCTTCCCCACCCATCTAATCATGTTCTTCTCTTCAAATCCTGCTTTGGCTTTTCTCTACTTGGAGGAATTTTCTCACACTTCCATGATAATCTCCACTTCTGCCTTATTTGTGTTCACTGCCCACTTGCCTAAAATTGCTGTTTAAGGTCCTTCCAGTGTCTTTCTCACATTGCTCCTGCCTCTGAGCTCCTCCTGACAACATGGAGCTGTTTCCCATCTAGCCAAGCTAGTCAAATGGTCATCACCTTCTCACTCTTACTTCTGAGAGTGTGTAAATCATGCATATGTAGAGTGGTATATTTTATTTGTAAAATATTAGCCTGCTTTCAGGCTAGGTCAGCTTCCTGATAGCAGACACATTATCTGAACATCATTTCCTCCTGAGATCTAAAGTGCTGATTTAGATTACTTGTAACTTGTTAAAAATTAGCTATGTGCCAAAATTTCCTATTTTGTAGCAGAATACCTCTCATTCCACCCATGGGTATCAGTAAAGCATAAGGATACCACTAGATACACCGTGCCACCTCTGAAAAATCACTTCATTTCTCACACTGGTTTGACTCCCTCTGTAAAGCAAATGAGAGCAGCTGTTCTCCAAGCCAGCGCTGATGAGACATCTTATCAATGACTTTTATCTGCTTGCTCCATTTATAAATTCTTCACAGACTTGGTATATCAAGGTACATCGCCAGGTAGAATAAAACCTTCAATCTCAGTACTACTGTACCATATCTATAACATCAATGTAATGAAAATTAGTTAGTATTTTTCCAGTGCTCTGAGCATGGAAAACACTGTATTAGCGCCAACAAGGTGCTTTGTTTGCTTTTGATCAGAGCTGCTCTGAAACAGGAGTGGTAGTAAAATGTATTGAATAAATCACTCACCAGGAATTGTTCACTCAGATCCATTATTACTGCAATCAACTGCATACCGTTAAATATATTAAAGCATTTACAGTCTTTATTTCGAATTATATATTCTGGATTACTCTCAAAACATTCTCAAATTCATACCATTGTGTTTTACAGTAGCTATACTGTATAAAGCATACTTTAGACTCCATAATATAGCAATAGCATTTTTCATCAGTGATACTGAGAGCATATTGCAAAGGCATATAGTTTTCTTTTTTTTTTTTCCCCCAAAATGATTATCCTGAATAACAAAGCTCTTGGAAACACTTGGAAATGAGGGGGATTTTCTACTGCTGCTAGCTCATTTCAAAATCAAGCTGAAAAACATAGGCCAACATTCTTCTGTATCATTTTTCTCTTATTGCTTTTTGAGGAGATAGAGGATTAAATCTGACGCTTACTGAATTTATAGATTATTAACACTAATTATACCCACAGATGATGTTTCCAGATTCCTCTGCCACTTTTTTTTTTAAACTTTGTGTATAAATTAAGTTCTCATGGAAGCAGGGAGGGCAAAAATCTGATATCACTGACTCAAATCAATATAGTAGAAGCAGATGCTGTGCTAGCTCCTACTCAGATCTTTGCCAGTACTTCTGTTTCAGTTTCTTATATCCTCTCCTGCACGAAGTTTTGTCTCTTTCCTGATTAGATCAGCAATTGTCTTCCTGTCCAAATTATGTAGGACAGCTCTGTAGTTTGCCAAATGCCCTGTTCAAATTAAAAGGACTACTTGAGAAAAAAAAAAAAAAAAAAGCAAGTTATAAGGGCAAAACCCCTCACGAGCAGGGGTCTCAAAGCAGAAGCAAATCAACAGTGGTGTTTATTTAGCAGGGTTGCCCCCGTTGTGTGTATGCATAAAGAAGACTTTTTGTAAGCCTGCTGGATGAAGAGGGGCCAGAGACAGAAGTAGTGGATTCCCCCTTTATCTCTTACACCAATGCAAACCATGCTACCAGCATGACACTATAGTTAGCATGTAGAAAAGTGTTGCCAAGTCAAAATAATCATATTTTGTTTTGTTGTAAAGCTGTAGAAGGCAAATTGCAGGCTCAGCACTACTCTTTCCTTTATATCCATCATCTATGATATCTCTTACATCATAAATGGGAAGTCTACACTGGCATTTACAGGAATATTGACATGTATGCCCTCTTAGCCTTAAATGCTGCACACTTCCTTCGGTCTTGTTTTCAGTGTTGTGTAATTTGCCAAGCTGATCACTTCCACTGAACAAGGAGGAAACAAGTGGCATGTGATCATATAGAGCCTACATTAATGTGTTTATTTATGGGGACCATGAGAACAAATGAGGACAGGAGAGGCTGCTTCAATATTGTACTTTCTTTAGTTACCCAGATCCAAACAGCACCAAGTCTAAGTCATACTGATCCTCAGGATTCATTTAGGGAAAAAACATATGCTCACTGTCGAGTACTGAGGAGACTAGCACCATACACAAAAATGCCTTTGCTAGTGTTATCACGATAGAGCTTGTGGACGCAAAATCAAATTATCCCAAGTCAGCTTCTCTTTAGTAACCACCCCCATCAACACTATTCAACACACTGTAGATGTACTATAGCTTATTCTTCTTTCACTTAGTAGTAAACACCTCAGCCTTGAATTAGCTCACCAGCATTTACACAAAGGCCCACCATGGATATATGGTAGGCTGTTATTCTATGGAATCCTTCTTTATTTAGGAAAAACAAAACAGATTTTAAATCAATTAGAGAAAGCAAAAGTTCATCTTTGATTCAAGAAAAAAATCCCCAGTATTAATACTTGTGTGTGCACACTCAGCTAGCCCCTCTTAGCCACTCCATGTGGGAGTATTATCTTCTTGGCCGCACTCCAGGTATGATGAAGAAAACACACTACCTTGTTTTACCTGTGATTTTACCTACATGGTTTTTTACATCTTCTTTTAAAGGGCATGGCTCCTGTCAAAGATGACATGGTGCTAATCTGGCTTGATATTGTATAGTAATGACAGTGTTCTGAAAAATGTTAAAATCCAAAAATGGTCAAAGTCACCGGAATACACAGACATGTTCAGGGTAACATAAGTTTAAATGCTCTTTGCCTGTAGGACCTTCACAGAACTGGCAGGTACCACAAGCCTCACCTCAAGCAGAATACTCAACCTATCACAAAGCTTAACTTTTCAAAGACAGATCATGGCAATAAAAGAAGCTTTCGTGTTGAATGTGCCTATCTGTTTTATCTTCCAGCACTGCCATAAATAACCTCTGTTAAAGGATTAAAGATAAGTTGGAAGATAGAATCAGGAATTCACTTATTGGAAGATTTTTAAACAGAAAAGTTCAATTCTCATCAGCTCCTGTTCCTGTAGACTGTGCTAGCACAGCTCCCACCCTGCTGCTTACCACAGCTAAGACTGCATCAATATGCCTATTATAAATGTCATATTTCCAGTCCGTACAGCTCAGCTGTTGGTATTTTCCTTTGGACTAGCCATGGAAACTCAAGCCTATAACCCAAAAACCTGTGTAAATGCTCCATTTACTCACAGAAAACTTCTGCCAGCTACCTAAATGGAAAGCTTTAGGAACAACAGAACAATGGCTAAAAATGAGTCCCTACAATATCAGCTTTAACCACCTGTCATTGCAGTGTAATCCTGAACATGACAATAGATCAGGCTACCATACAGTCTGATTTCAAGCAATACAATACTTTTTTGAACTATCCAAAATTGCTGTTTGGCAGCAGTTTTTAAAATACCTACAATCACATCAGCACATGAGAGCCCACAACAGTTCCAAACCTTTGACTCAAGAGCTCTCAGATTAATTTGTGCTGTGGTCACACATGTAGCCACAGCAAATTCACAGTGGTCACGGTTGCCAGACACATAACAGAGTTATAGAAAGTGAGCTTTTGCATGGTGGTTGCACACAAAGTCCCTGGTGGCCACGCTTGGGAATTGCTGGGTTAAGAAATACAATTCTAAGAGAGTGGGAGTCTCAGTTCCTCTTTGGTTCAAGACAAACTCACTTGGACAAGTTATCTTTGCTTGCCTTACTTGTTTAATGTGCCAGTTCCTCCCTCAATTCAGCACATCCCTCTGAGCAGTTATGTGGGGTGAGCTTTTTCCATCAGTGACTGGAATTGACAGCAAGCCTGAACACTGCACAAACACATGTAGAAAAATAAGAGCAGCCTTTGGAGTTAAATATTTACTAACTCTGTACCATTTTTTCCCCCCTTCATTTGACTGTTCTTGGCAAAGTCAGCACTTGTATGAAGAGCACTGTTCTTAGTTGAATCTAAAACTGTTTCCACTCAAGAACAGGTAGTCCAAGCTTTCTAACAGGACCTCACAGATGTAGTTCAGCACTGACCTTCATACCCCTCCCTGTGGATGGAAAAATAAAGAAAACCACAGCAGTGTGTCAACTGGCATCATTTTGGCACCCACCTCAAGAATGTTGTAAGTCCCAGGACTGATGCCTAAGAGGTTTCTCTAATCCATTAAATGCATGTTCTCAAATGACCTTTTGCTACTAGAGAAAACTCACCAATTAAAAAAAAAAAGCAATCCCTGCCTACTCAGTCCTGGACCTTGTCACTGTGACTCTCCCTGTAATGGCATTTAATGCCATTTAATACCAAATGTTGTGACAGTTTATCATTACAGTCACTTTTCCAGAACCTAACCATCAATGCATTTTAGCAGTTGCCTTTTCTCATAGAGCAAATTATCACCAAAAATGCAAAGTATTTGCCTCTTCCAGGAACAGATGGTCCTGAGACAACAGAGAACTGAGTCTTATCAATAACACTCTCAGTTATGCAGGAAAAAAGAAGAAAGCTTCCTGAGCTACAGTATAAAATACCATTTACTGCCACAAGGGAATGCCTGGTGAGGTCAGAGCTCCTGGAGAACGCTGGCTTGAAACAGGAGATACAAGATCCTGGGGGGCCAATTCATGAAGATTGTTCCAACCTATGGAACGTTTCCATGGGGAGAGAGAAAGAGAAGAAGGAACATGATTGTGAGTTAAAAAGCAGTGTTGTAATCTGAAGGGGAGAAAGGGTTTGGCTGATGGTGGAAAGGTGAGGAGCTCAGGTGCCTTGCCCCAGGAGTGGCACCACTGGAGGAGCACTCCTGTGTTGCAGGGAATCCAGCCAAGGTACAGCTTGAGCACATGATAACAGAAACCACTGGAGAAGTAGCAAAACCTTTGATAAATTTAGAAAATCCTTTTCCCAGATGCCCCATAAGGAAGGTGCTTGCAATTTCCTTCTAAAAAGGGAGGAAATGGAAGCAAGAGGAGGAGGAGTGGGCACCCTTTCTCACTAAAATCCTTCCTTAGGCTGCCAGCTACACACTCACACTATTTAATTTGCCATGGCTGGCTGGTTTAAATATGTAGAGAAAAAGAACCAGCACAGGAAACCCAGAGCCTTGACACTTGCATGTTGTCTGCATGGACCACCAAAGCTCTAGCCCAACACATGTCTGTCTGCACTGACCCTTGCAGAGGGTGGTAGTCCCAGAGACCACATAAATAAGTGATGTTAACATCAGTACTAGAAATATGGTTATTACTAGTGAGATTTTACACTCTTTTGTACTTCACACCCCAAAGACGCTTCCTTGCCCTTTGAAGCAGGAACCCTTCCTCCTGTCCTGCTTACACACACACATCCTTGCTTTAACTCTGTTCACAGACAAAGGGAAAGCAAAGGCACTGAGCACTGTTGAATTAGACAGAAAATGTGGGAGTTTTCTTCTTATGGGGAAGGCCTAGTATTTTTCACCTAGGCCAAATATGTTCTATCAAATACCATATTTATAGCTGAACCTTTTAGTTTTATTTCCAAGGAATTATTCTCAATTGAGAGTCTGCTCTCTTTCAAAATCAGTCACAAGTGCTATCAGAATTAAGTTACACTTTTCAATATCCCCACACTTGAGAGAAACCTAAATTCCTGTTAGTCTCCTCTCTCCTACCATCCTTTTTTTCTCTCTGACTGGCAGAGAAGCAGCTTAGTAAAGTATCTGCAACTTTTCTTACATTTTGATACTTGTATTTCTTATATGTAGCTGGTTTCACAGCACACCCATTTCTAGTAACTTCTCTAGTAAAAATAATGCATGTATCTAAGCTGAATTCCAAACCCAGGGCAGATCACCCATGGAAAATGTCCTCTCTTAGTCTTACGGAAAAAAAAAAGAAAAAGAAAAAAAAAAATCCAAAAAAACCCAGCCTTTGAAAAGTCATATTCTGGCTCCACCATGAGTTAGCCCCCTAGTTCTAAGTGCACAGCCCTGGGCTGGGCACGGCTGCAATTTACTTTTAGGCACCTGACCCCCCATAATCCAAATAGCAGCTTTCAGCTACTTGCCTGAACCTCCTATTTTACAAATGGAGAGACTTGTGCCATGGTGGAATCCACCATAACCCACATGATAAGGAAAAAAAGCTACCAAAATTAGCTGTGACCACTATTTGTTACATACGCCTTTATCAAGGGCAGTGTAAAGACCTGCCTGGACAGCTACTGAGCCTGCAAGATGCATTAGCAAGCAAGAAGGTCTCAAACGACATGGGAGATTTTAGGATCAAGGTGTGAAGCAGCACCTTCCTGTGACCAGCTAATGCTTGTTGTTATCAGTAAAATCACCACATTGACTGGAAGCAACAACCAATGTCATAAGACACTGTTCTATTCTGTCTGATATCATTACTTTAAGCTCTAATTTAAAAAAGAAAAAATGCTACTGGCTTTTACTGTGATCAAATTTAGGTTTGATCTTTTGGTTTTGGTTTGTTGGTTTTGGATTTTTTTTTTAATAGTCTTTTGTTCATTTTGGGGGGCTCACTGCTGGGAAGTGGGCTAGCTGTGGCCAGCAAAAGCTACCAGTGTGCTAATCAATGGGAAATGCTAAAGATTGGGAACAGTTGCTTAATTTATTTGACTTCACAAGATGTGGGTTCTTGGCTCACAAGCCTGACTCCTGCCTTGGACTATTCTCTCATTTCCTAAAACACTCTTTCTGCTAATACTGTCTTTTCTGCACCAGAAATTAATAAGAAACTAAGCGGCATAGGGAAGACCCAAGTTAATTCCCTTTTCACCTTGATGAAGGAATGGAGGAGACTCCATCCATTCATAAGAGGCTGTATTCTGATCTTTGCCAGTATCCAACACCAAAACACCTTCAGATGTTTTCAAAATCAAGGGAAAGGAGGTTCTTGTTACAGACCAGAATTAAAGCCCCTAAGGCTGAAGAGGGAAACATCCACATTATCTCCAGTCAGTTACCTTCCACCTAGGAATAAGTGCACACAAGATGAGTTAACCAACTCTCCTCATACAGAGAATATTAGCTCACTTCCAGTCACAAAACACAAATTTGTTCCCTTTGTATTTACTGCTGTATCACTGAAGATGGTTGTTATGAATCCCACTCTGAAGCATCATTTCCACTAGCAGCACATACAGCCTTGACTCCTAAGTCCAGAGTGAGTCAGCAGTACCAAGATGCCTAAAAATTAGAGGTCCCTCGATGGCTTTAGCTCATAGCATTCAGAAGTGCAGTTAAAACCATGGCAGCTACAAGGATTTAGGCAGCCCTAATGATAAACAGTAAAAAGGGGTTTATAAAAATATCTTAGAAATTGCTGAGATTAATCTGTTATTGTCTGGAAGATGCTCAGATAGCCTGGAGGAGAAGCAGGAGACATGTACATAGTAAATATGTTCTATTTTGTAAAACTAAGCAGTAAATCCCTCTAGATCTGAAAATAAGCAGCTTGGCTCAAATGTGGGATGCTGGAGATGCTTAAACCGTATAGATCAATTTTTCCTTCTATATGTTTTTTTCTATGTATTTAATCTGACTAGTTTTTGTGCTCAGGTTGCACTTGGTAATGTACATAGTAACTGAACTCATCAGTAGCATATACTTCATACAGAGCTTTTATTTCCTACCTACCATACACCAGCAGTACACACATTTACCGTAGACCTTAATCCAGGCAGAAAGGTAAGACAGTCTGTAAATCTAGGTTTCAATGCCCACAACATATTGATACCAATATATAAAATTGGGTTGTCACAACTCCTTCCAAAACAAAAGCTAGAGCTGATGCAATAAAAGCAGTCTCAAGCAAACTTTTTCATCCACTAAATATCTTCAGCACAATAACAAAAAGTACTCAAAACACTTTCAGCAGTGCTTCAGTAGTTGATGGACTTTTCTATCCTTAACTTAAGGATGTGGCATCATATTTGCTTTGGAACAACCCCTTTCAGGTTCATGCCCTTGGTCAGTGATAGAGATAGTGCTAAATCGGACTCTTGCTGCTGTAAACAACCACCTGAGCACAAACAAAAACAAACAAACAAGATTTAATTGCAATCCTGTGTAACCACTGTTTTCAGGCTGTCTCCCATGCCATACAAAGGACTGAAGGTGGTTTCCCCAGTTTCTCTAACTGTGCTGAAGGCCTCGTTTGTTCACCTTCGCAGAAGCAATGCTGCCCTCTCCCATAATAGGTCTCTGAACATACAAGTTATCAGAACGGTGATAAGGATGAGTATGTCTGGAGGAAGATTATATTAAAGCACATGAAAGAAGTTGCTAAAATTCAGGAGGGGGAAAAATGGACAGATGGATTTTGTAGCTTCGCATCTCTTTGGCTCCATAAAGGAAAACACTTTCTACTAAAAATAGTAGCTGGACTGAAAAGGTACCAATCTATCTGAGGGTATAAAACGAAGTGTGAATTATTGAAAAAGGCAACTCAAACTGTGTTTGCCAGAAAACAGCCAGCATATCATACCAGGAGGCCAAGGGTTAATCTGGTGGTAAATACAAGGTACGTGTCTTGGGATAAGGATTTGAACACCAGAATACCTAAAATGATGAGGTGAAAATCTGGTAGCTGCACCTCCAACAACCTACTGAGCACAAAAATATTGGTATAGTATTTCCATTTGCAGCTCAGAGCTCTTCTTGGGTTTTTTTTGTTTTGTTTTGGTTTTTGGTTTTTCTTTTGTTTGTTTGTTTGTTTTTGTAAACAACCATCTTAACCTTTCTACTCTTTCTGTTCCCAGGCCACTCAAAGCATTATCTTCTAGCCAGCAGATTTCTCCCTTAAGAGGAACTGAGCAGCTACTCATACAAATGAGCAAGCACACAACAAAACCAGGCAGATATTGCATCTATACACACTGTGGAACTGTGCATTTATGCTGCCCTTGTGACAGCCTTGGTATCTACCTTTCATGCATTATCTGTCTCCTGGGACACTGGCACTGAGTTGAGCATGGCTTCCTCTTCATCAGGTGCTTCTAAGTTTTGATGAACAGTGTTTCACATCCAGGGTTGAGCCATACAGGTATTTTTAAGTATGCTGTGTAGACACGAATGCTTAAGCGTAGTAACACATCTAAATACATCATTTTATTAGGATCAAGAGCACTACTAATTAGGCTGTTTTATTTTTTATATCCAGAGCACCCAGGGCTTTGACTGGGCACCACTTGGAAAACAGGGTTTTTTTTCAGGCCAAAATTTATCCAATGAAATTAATACACTTCCTTGAAAAGCCAAAACCTCTTTCAGCACCTGTAGAGAGAGAACCACACAGTTGCCCCAGAGCCAGCAGTAGCTGCAATGGACAGGCATACAGGGGACTGGCAAGCAAGTGTTATACATACTGCTGCCTGTGGTTATGAGAGAATTAAAAGCATTTGCTGTGATGACATTTTCATTAACAAGTTTCCACTTTACTCACAGGGGAATATAAACCAGTTGTCTTCACTGGAAGAATCACATCGTGCGATCAGGAAAACATTGGAAAGGAATAGACATAACATGGATGAATTTAATTTTAGAAAAGTTACATAAAGGCTGTGGGATATTAATGGGAGAAGCTATTCAGATTCTTTCCTCGTCTTGAAAAGAAAAATCTCCATGTGAGGTAGGTTTAAGGCTCTGGAGTGGACACACATTTATTCCCCATGCAATTGATATAACAGAGAAGACTGTAACTGGAGACAGACAGTGGTGGTATCCCTGAGAAAATTGGGGTAGAAGGCAGGAATGGCCTGGTGACAGATGCATTAGTGGCTGGTTGCACCACAGAGAGAGGGAAGCAGGGCACCAGCTGTCACAAAGTCAAGGACAGAGCAAGGGAAGGGTGACCTGCAGCAAAAGCTGGTCTGTGTACCAGGCAGGAAAGATGTCATGAGCTTGCTGAGCTACATGGCTTGAAGTGAAGGCATGTTAATATAATTGAAATAGTTGCTTTAAAAAAGGTTTTCAACAGCAAAAAGAAGCAATCAGTTGTTAATCACAGATTCATTTTCATCTGTCTTCTCTAAAGACTTTTGGCAAACAAAAGACATTCATTTCTAATTCCATAGCGAAAGAATTCAATAATGTTCGTTTCCATTGTCTAGAAGCCGACACTGTGAATAGATACTTTAACCCTCCCCGCTTCTCCAAGGCTAAAGAGAACAGGGGCATGATTTATTACAGCATTCTGACTAATGCAAAGCTGCAAGGTGCATTCACTAAACCTGCTTACTCTGGAGGTTGCATTCCAAAAAATAAAAAAACAAAAGAAAAGAAAAGAAAAAAGAAAGAAAAGATGAGAAATCTGGGGGAGAGTTTTCCCCTTGGGGGTGGTCTGACTAAGAAATGACTAAGAGCTCTAAAGGAGAAATTATAGTAAGCAAAAGAGCATCCTAGGGTATCTGCAAGCAACCGGCGTACATGGAACTTTAGTTAGGCAGATGACTAACATGCACATCACTGAGGACTTCGGATGGCATGGCTTTTCAGGTCAACTCGTGGTGTGTAGGCTCACACTCTGGAAATCTCCACGAAAACTACAAAGGTAATGAAGGATGTGAAGGCGGAGGAAGCAATAAAAGTTCAGGAGTAGAACGACAGGGAGTGATATAAATCTAATTGGGTTGTATGATACATTGCTGTCCTAGTGAGGCAAGAAGTTCCCATACTCTGAAAGACAGCAAACTTCAATAAAATTCAGAACTCTCACAAGACATGGCAGATCTGGGGGAGATAATACAAGGTGTGCTCATATTTCAGGCTCTTGTGCGTGATTTATGAACCTGAAGGGACGGCTCACAGTAAGAAAATTGTCCTCGTGGTTTATGTGTGTTCAGTACCAAACTGTACATGCTTTTAGTTGTGGATCTCCCATAGCATTTCTTCATTAATCTCACCCAAACTGTTGGGATGTATGATACACATGGTTCCTTGTTTATGATGTCTTTAATATAACAGGGAAATGAAGACTATAATTTTTGTTGTTTACAACCAAGACTGACTGTGAAACAAGAAAACAGATCCCAACTTTTTCTCCTGGCATGCTTTTGTGCAGGAAGATGCATTACAAAGGAGACATTATTTTTCTGACACTTCCATCATTACTGGAACTCTATTTTGCAGGGACCATACCCAGGTTTTACACAACAGTGCAAAACATTGCCTAAGCCTGAGCTTGTAAACCCAATTACACAGCACTGCAAATAGCACTTTAAGAAATCCACTGGCTAATGGAATGAGGAGCATATGTACTCTCTGTTTCTTGTTAGAGATAGCAAAGGTACCACCCAAGACATAAGCCTGGAGAGTCCTAAAAAAAATTCAGGCTTAGCAAAGTGGGTTCCCTCCTGCAATTTATCCCTAATCTATTATATCTCATCACTGTCCCTGTGCAATTATTAGTACACGAATTCATCATCTGTGCCAAGCATGAAATTGGCACAACTGAGTATGATGCCTCACATTTGCATTTCTCCATCTTTAAGCCCACTTAAAGTGTTCCTTTTATCGAGGGATGGAAGTAATGAGTATGTTTTGAAAGATAGCCTCAACTAACCCCTTAAGTAATGAGCATGTTTTGAAGGATTGCCTCAACTAACCCCTGTAGAACAGCAGGAGTCAGGACTGAGAATCTGGTAAAAGATGTCCATTGCCATAGCTAAGTGAAAAAAGAAAAGAACCAGCTAGACTGAAGTCCCTGTGGACCACACAGCTCAGGACTCAGGATCAGGAGACATGGTGGAGCTGTAATTCATGTCTTGACCATGCTGAACAGGAGAGCAGTAGCTGGGGACTCTCAAGGTCACATTGTTAGGCAAAAATAACAGCAGGAAAATGAACTCCCTTCCCTGGGCAGAATAAATATTGTTTTCTCACTTACTGGTGCAAAAGTTGCATGGGTTTTTTTGCATTATCCTGGTTACAGTGGAAAGACTTCTTTAAGTAGTAAAGGGCTGAAATGCTTCATCCATACAGTAAAAATTAGCGTTTCACTTGGGATGATAATCCTTCCATTCACCTCCTCAATGTCTCCTGTCCATTTATATTATAAATTGTCAGAGAACAGAGACTACTCCTTTCCACATATGTATGCAACATCCTTCATACTGTGTCTCCCATTCCAAATGGCACCTCCAATTCTAAATACAACCAAGCAACAGGAGATTTAAGAACTGCTCTGCAGATGCAAATGATTACTAAGGCCAGTCAGGGACAGAATGAAAAACAGAAATCAGGATTTTCCATTCTCATTTAATTCACAAATCCATACACTTTGCAAGGAAAGGAGCAGTATGGCTTTGAGCATATTCTTTTACCTCCAAATATAAAGAAAAAAAATGTTTTTTTCCAAAGTTCAACCAAGAAAATAAAACCTATAAAACTCTCTCAGCTTGTGAATACTGTGAGCCTACAGCCATCGAAATGACTGTAAGTCTCTCCATTGACTTTTGTGAACCCTCAACAAGGGCCTTTATGAACTCAAAGCCAGAGAGAGACTGGGAGTTTGGGTGGAATACTTTTAGTACACATATCTTGCTCTGCCCTGGGATTCAGTTTCTGCACACAGACAAAAGAGGGTTTAAGATAAAAGAAAAGGGGAGCTCCCTCCCATCACTTTATTTTAACAGTCAGAGGAATCTGAGAAACATTCTTGTATGAAATAAATCCTATCCTCACTTACACCCATGCAAATGAAAGCAGCATTTGGCTGCAAGACAAGTGTATTTCTTAACTATTTTGAGCGCCATATGCTATATGAGTGCCATATGTTAGCATTTCTTAACTATATATAGCCATTTCAAATGGTATGTCGAGTTAAAGGAGAGAGCACTGCCCTGATCTCCCCTTCACCTCTCCTCTTATCTTTCCTCTCTCCCTTCCTTTCCTTTTCTCTTCCTTCTGCACTCCTCTCCGCCTACACTCAGCTTTCCTCATCACACTTCCTACTATTTTTTATTTAAAAGAAAAAAAACCAACAAAAAGCAAACAGTATTTTGTATTTCTAACAAACCTCCTCCTCCCATCTGACATCTGGTTCTATTCTCCCCCCTCCCTTCCTCCACAAGGCATGCAACGTGGATTCCCATTTTGGCAATGCCAGGGTGATGCACCACACCTGTGGTAAGGGCAGTAGCTAAGCAGAAGGTACAGTCAGTGATCCCACACCCCTCCACCCCATCATCTCAGCCTCTGCTCTCCTCTTGCTCTATCCTCTATCTCTTCAGCACCTCTAGATTTCTTCAATTTTTTTGAGCCTTTGGCAGAAAACACCTGTTTCCCATCAGGGCTGGTACAGCAGGAATTTCCCCCCAGGCTACTATATTTTATTTTATTTTAAAACTTCACATTTTCTTTCCCTTTCTTGGGTGGCACCAGGAGCTAGCTTTCCCCTTTCAGAATGCAGTGAGGAGAACAGCCTGATTCTGGCATAAAAACACTTAGGTTTGAACCCTGTGTGCTGCAGGTTAAACAGCTTCCACCACACACACCAGCTGGTTTAGTTGTCTTTAAAAGCACAGAGTCTGACAAATGTGGCATGGTCCTCCTCACAGGAGGAGAGAAACCACCTTTAAAGGTGTCCCCCTGCCTGCAGACTGTAGGCACCCTTCTGCACAGTCTGGCAATCATAAAACTAGTGGAGAGGCATTTTCTCTGCCAGGAAACCACAAGTAGAAGAGAACAGGCAGTGTCTGGAGATTGACAACATACTACATAGAAACACACATGAGCATAAGCTGTGCAGGAGGAACCTGCTCCTGAGAAGAATCTGGGAAAAAAAACCAAACCTTAACACCTGCCTGACTGCAAAAAGAGACAGAGCTTTTTCTCCAGGTTGTGGTTTAACACAAGTTCACCTGCTTTTACTGTTGCTTTCCTTTCAGTTTGGTTGTGGTCGTTAGTAATTGGAACTATTTCAATTGTTGCAGGAGAACAAACACTTGAAAATGTTTGTTCCTTGTAATCCACAAATCTATCCTTGGAAGCAGTGTGGTGAAAAGGGAAATAAATGTTTACAGCACCAGGGAAAAGCCATGTCCACCACATTACAAATGTCCCTTCACAGCCCACACCAAAGAAAGCAGAAAACAACATGCATCCCCTGGGAGGAATATTAAGGCAGGGTAAAACTCAACTCTGTATACACAATCAGCACAAAATTATGTCAACATTTATGCTTTTCTTAGCATAGGTCAAGATGAGCACGATTCAACATGTGCATAGGCCTTTGCACCACATGGGAATAGATGCCCCTGTTTTCACATGAAATATTTGCTAGCTCCTCATGTCCTCCAGGACCTCCCAACTTCTGACTGCACATGTGAGTCCACCTAAAGAGGCTGAAGCAGTAGCTCTGCTCCAGCATCCTAACCCTGCCTCCAGAGCCCTTCTTCCCTCTTAGGAGCTGGGGCCCTTGATGAGAAAATTGTCCTTTATAAGCAGCAGTTTTGGGAAGAGAGAAACACCACAAAATGTTGGAACCCAGGTTGGAATGGTCTCTTTTCAGCTGACCCCAACAGTTCATATTATATGCCATAGAGCAAGAAAGTCCGTCTGAATATCACACTCTATTTAGGTTTAACTTCAATTCATACCTTTGGAGGAATGTCCAACATAGCTTATGTATCTTTCAAAAAATGTTGTAATTTATGATTTGCATGTTTTATTGCCTTATAATTATAATCCAACAGTGCCATCCACTGCTTCTGCAAATAAACTTTGCTTACAGTTTCCTCCTGATGTTGTCTTTCATTAAGTCATGTCACTATATCCAAACAGTTTGATGTGTATGCATATACAGACTATACAAAAGTGTGGCCAGATGTGAGAATCAAAAAATTTAGGGACCAAAATTGCAATCTGGTGATGTTCATAAAGGATTGCCAGAATTGGCAAACTAAACCTTTCTGGGGTGTAGGTGACACCACATTTCATAGTTAGAAAAAACACACTCTGAAGTCATACAGAGAAAGCTGTGTGTGCAATTCTATAATATTTCTTGAAGTCAACCCAAGAAAACAATGCCTTTCAACTCAAACTTTCCCTAAATACAATCACCAAACCTAAGGGAACAGAACACCCCATGCTCTGAAATTTCAAGTAATTCTTGCTGACTCTTTGGGATTGCTGCTTTGGATCACAGCAGCCAGCACTCCAAAGAACCACAATCTCAACACCACAATTTTCTGGTAAGTCCTATGGCTGTTGGACCTCCAGAGCTACTGAATCTTTTTTTTTTTTTAATGCTTCATAAAGATCCATCAAAGAAAGCAGCAAGTATGTTCCCAGGCCACCACTAATGGTATTGCCTTCCCAGCAGGAAACTATAAAAACATAGCATGAATTCAATCAAAGCATTGTTACTATCTCATATTTTGCATGTGCCTTCATGGTATCTGTCAGATACTGTACATGCATGTATATATATACAGATACACACAACTAAATATGCAAGTACCCGCACAAACACCAACTGCGTGTCCTTCCATAGACACCTATAATAATACAAAGTAGTATTTAAGTATACATATTTTTTGAGATCTTGAAATTTTGTTTCTAGCTCCATATTTAGGAGCTCTAGTTAGTATATTTTACCTTTTTCAAATCAGCACAAACTAAACACTTATGTAAGTGGCCAACTGAACGTTCCTCTTTCATGAGAACTCCTTACTGTGGGGACCTACAGAGGTTTTCATGGTGTGACAGAAAGAAGGTACAAGTCAAGCACTCACTGTGTGTGAGAAGATCCAGCAAGTGACACCTACAAGGTCATTCCTAGTTAGCAAAAGGCATAATTATCTTTCATTTTATGTTCAAGTTAGATCTGAATTTGGGGGCCACTAACAAATGCTGCATTGAACAGTAATCCTGTCCCTGCCAGGAAAATGTGATGCTGTAGTAACACAGTTAAGCACAACTGATAGAAGGAAGTTCCCACATCAATGAGCAACTGGATTTAAAACAAATAAAAACCAAACCAAACAAAAAAAAAAAAAAAAAAAAAAAAAAAAAAAAAAAACAAAAAAAAAAAAAAAAAAAAAAACCCAACCCAAACCAAAAAAATTAAGGGGTTTGTATTATACTACATAAAAGCTCCAAGGCTGGAAGCTGCATCAGGAAATTAATCAGCAGCCTTAGTGCCAATAGCAGACAACTATTTCATATGAGTTTATCAGCTTAGCAAGGGTGCACATGGATATACAGAACATCACAGCTATTAACAAGCAGCTTATTGGCCACCTTAACATATGAAATGAAAGCAAAGAACCTTGAAATATATCTCCATTACGCTCTTTGACACTGAGAAGGAGGATGCAAATGTATTGTATTTAACTTGCTTTGCTAACCCACTTCCTAACAGAATACAACAGAATTATCTACACTTTAACTTATCCTCTGAAAGCAATTCATGACCAGAAGGGGACTTACCAAACCTTGTCCCAGGGAACACGAAAGAACTTCTGGGTGTGCGCAACCGGGAGCAAAGTGCTTTAGTGGTAGTTTCTATTTTATAACTAAAAGGATCATGTTTGTGCAAGTTTTACTTCTGCCAATACCTCCCACTACAGTAAATTTATCTAACCCTTGAATCATCAATAGCACATGAAAAAACTACAAACATCTATCCAGACCATACTGAGCCAAAACTCAGGCATATGGACTGTTGTATATTCTGTCATCAGGAATAAAGCATTGCAGTACATTCCTTCTATAGTTCAAAGAAATTAAGAAGAAAATTACAAAACCTTTAGTGTCAGCAAAGGGAGCTACAAAAGCTGCCTGGGCTTACACTGCTCTTGACCACAACTTCACCATATGCAGTTAAAAACAAGTAACTCTGATTGACAATATTTATCAGTTTTGTTTATGTGAAACTAAAAGGAAGACTTGTAATACACTGTAGAATGTCTAATCTGACACTGTATTGTATACTTGGAGGGAAAACTGTAACAAAATGTGGGCAAGTTCAGTAGCTAAATGCATGGTTTACGACTGAGAAAAAGTCTTTCAGAACAAAAGCTCTTTTTTCCTATCATGTACTAGGGCCATGCCTTTAAAAGATGAAACCCAGCATGTTTATGAGACTGTAAAATTTTGGAAAATTATTCCTCAAATATACAGACATATATATACACACACCTAACAACTAATGAAAAGCCTTTTCAGCCCCAAAGGCCATGAAGAAAGAAGAAACAGCCTTCCCTTCCTGTTTCTTTAAATTTTGCCCCCCCCAGACAGAGTTTTTACCTTACACAACTATTTGCAGCATAGAGAGCAGCAAAAGGCTAGCACAGCCGTGGCAGAAAGCACACTAACACAGACACCAACCCAAAGGTCACAGCCTTAGATGGCCCCGGCCCCAACAGCTCTGTTGATCTGAATAACAAGAAACTGAAAATTAAGCCCAACAATTTTCCACAGACCTTCAAAGATTCATGGGAAACATGGCTGGCAGGGATTTGAAGACATTATTCAGCACTTATTACTGACCAAAGGGAGGATCAGATTTCTTTAACCAAGAGTCATTAGCTATTAAACAAAATGGTTTGGGAACATTTTTCAGCTCATTCCGAAAATTTGCCAGAAGCAAGAGGGATGTAAGGAGACACTGAACTTCCTTTATCTTCTCTTCAAAATATTCTCTGCTCACTGCCACCAGACTCTGGGACAAAGGGGTTCTGGTTCACCTGCTCTTCTGGTTCTTTCTTGAAAGACTTTGAAATAACCTCTTTAACCGTAGTTTGTCCTCCCACTCGCTCTGGAGTTTGTAACTTCTAATGCAAATCTTTCTCTCTTTCAGCAACAGAGTGTGCAATAAAATCTCAAAGGCCACCAACGTAACAAGATGATAGAAAAGCCAAACTGCTAAAATGATTAATTTATATACAGAGAGATTACAATCAACCCATAATGAGGCATCCAGCGTGTGTTCACAATCAAATCCAGCCAACAGATGTTGGGTATAAAGGCACACTAAAGTTTAGAGGGAAAAATAGAAGTGGTGCCAAGGAAACAAAATTTTTTTCCCCATTTCTTAAATATTCAGCAGAATAAAATTTTTCTTTCCAGTATCTGGGAGATTGCAGTGTAAAAAGCTTTAAGTGGGAGAGCTATCCCTGTCACTTGACCTTTATCTTGCACTGGCTCCCCTTCCCCTACAGTGCACCAGTCACTCTGCTAAAAATCACACAGTAATGTGAATTAATTTTCCCTAGCACCAAGAATACTGTCTTCTCCCTGCCAGGCAGAGGAAGACAACCCACAGAAAAAATGAAGCAGCTGCTTTTAGCTGTGGAAATAACCCCCACGGAGTGATTCAAGTAGGCAAGCAATCCATGGCAGGGCAAGTCATATTAGGAACGTCAGCAACAGCAATCTGACCTTGTAACCCATTATCCAGCACAGGACCTTTAGGAAGGTCTTAGGTTGGCAAAGAACCAGTCACAAGAGAAGCCCTGCAACACACTGACACTCAGTTTGCACAGCTCTGCTTTGCACACATTGCAACTCAGGACAAATTAAAGACTGAAGTTTACAGCCTGCCCCAGCACATGGGGGTACAAATTTTTGGGAGTCACCTGCACTCTCCAGGTTGCATTGAACCTCTGAACAGTAACCCAGTAACCTCCCCTTAGGTCAGAAGGGTGGGGTTTGTACTGGGTGGTTACCACTATTCAGCCCATCTTTGACAAAGCTTTGCTCATTCTGTGGCCTGGATTTGCACAAAGGCCATGTAGTGTCTATGGCCAAGCGACTCCAGGTTGGCACTCATTTCGGACAATGCCTCATGTGACAGCACCACAGACTAAATAGCTTATCCTCAAGGTTAACCTTCTAGTTCAAAATATGCATTTCCTCCTCCCTGCTGCTGTGGGGAGATTTCTTTTTTTCCCATTGCTGTATCTCCAATATTTGTACAGATTTACATCCTGCCCCAATATATTTTTCAGCCTTATAGCTGTCAATGAGGATCAACTTTAATCTTTATAACAAGCTACCGTACACATGTGCCTGGAAACTACAGGCAACATGTGCTCAAGTCCACACCTGTGAAACAGAATGACTCCCAGTGTGTTTTCTTTTCCTTGTCACTTTTTGAGTGCTGTCCTTTAAGCTTTGGTAGGCACTCTGTAATTTTTTTACTGCTGTGGGAGGGAATCGGGTTTTTTTAATATGCTATAAATGCTCAGCTATCAGGAGTTTGAGTAGTGGAAAAGGAAGGGCTGCTACTCTTTGCTATCTCAGGAACTACAGAATCCCTGTATCATGCCAAATGTTATCATTTCGCAGAGTGATGCTATAAATTTCTCACACTCAGCCATCTTATAAAGCAACATTTGTATGGAGAATGGAAAATTAATTATAAGCTCTCCCTCAGCTCATTAAAGGTTGTACACCTGTCTTAGATTTTGACAAATTTCAGTTTTATAAAAGCTTCTACAAAAGGAGAATATAATTAATTTCTAAATGGAGTATTATCAGCTAAGCATCATAGCTAGAAGGAAATTGCTGGAGCAGAACTGAGACTTGTTGCTTAGAGTAACAAAGCATAAAATAATAGCATCAAACACCAAACATCAAAGGTGGTTTTAGTTACACAGAGAAAAGGATGCTTGTATTAAATTGAAAGAGCTATAAATTTTAGGATATTTCAGATGGAGGCTGGGAATAAATTAATTGTTAAAATGAGATTTCATGTTAAGACGGCTAGTTTCTTATCTGTCAGCTACTGAGAAGAATAAATGGTTTGATACTGTGACCTTTCACTTCTGGTGTTCTACAGATCCTGCATTAGACATAATCAGCTTCACTTACGTGTGCAATTCCAGCAAGTTCAGTGGAAATGTAAACACTGTTTGATTACTGTAGGGGAAAGACTCTTGTCACTCCTTTGAATCCCAATAAAAGTTTACATTTACTGAAAGCTAATACCATCCTAGATGATTTGGTTCATTGTATAAAAATATTATCATTGCCTGTCATAAAAAATTAGCCAGTGGTATTTCCCAAATCTCAAAGCCATTTATAAGCTCAAATTTCATTTATCTAAATTAGGTTTATGAGAAGTCATGCACTCCTAAGGCCTTCAGGTGGTTTTCAAAAGTGTAAACAGACTAGGTCCTTCCAGATCTTAAATAAGTGCATTTTCACTAGCAGAAATGTCATTAAATAATGGGTAAGTTCATCTTTTTTTTTTAATTTATTTCCTTCTTAAAGTTAAAAAAAAAACCCCAAAGAGTTAATGAACGTTTTAATAATATTTTTCTATGAAAAAATGTGAGAACATTAAGGAAAAAAAAAAAGATACTTAAAGAAAGGGTATTTTCTCATTAGAGACACTGAGTTCCACCAAGGTTGTGAGAACTTGCTCTATTTTAGCAAAACAATGTCACTGACATCATGAAGGAGGGATGGCAGCTGCTCCAAGTTTAAAATTGCAACAGTGCCCACTGGAATCTCACTCTGGATCCCAAAAAACATTCCACTAAGAAGGGGGCTTCCCTTGCACAACCACAAGAGGAACGGCAGAAGAAAAAAAGATTTTATACAGTCAGGACCTACCATCATGTTTCCTGTTTGGGCTGCAATATATTGGCTTCGTTTTTTCCCTGCAAAAAGTGACCAACTTCTACTTCCACTTGGATTCAAGTCCAATTTTGCATTTTGAAGTGGAAAAAAAAGAAAGAAGGAAACAAATTCAAAGCACACAAAGCAAGTTTAGATGTTTTGGTGCCATTCCTACCAGGCTCTGACTGAAAAAAATCAATTCCAGGCTGCTTTCAGGTCCCCAAACTTAACCTGCACAGCCAAGTTTCCTTGGTAATAAGGATTTGAGATACTGCATTGTCAACCAGTCATTTTCTGATATTGAAAAATGAATTTCAAATTCCTTGTTCATTTTCAGCCAGGTCTGACAGAATGGTAGGTGTGGGGTGAGTGAAAACCCACGTAGGAAAGGTTGCAGCACATACCTTTACCACACATTAGAGGATACAAACAATACACTGACTCACAGAAACAGAAAGAGCAAGAGGAGAAGTCCTATAGAGAAAAGTCTGTGGGAAACAAGACCCTCTGGGTTGTGCTGTTCATGAGCTACTTGTTCTATCAAACATGGGATTTGAACTGGCCCTTGTCTCCATGTGAACAGTGCACATACTCTTCCCTGTTTCTTAGTGCTAGGCATCAGTGCTTTGTCTTGACTTGGATTAACTCAATATTTCACATGCCCTTATAGGTGAGTTTCAGGCAACAATGTGGTGGGCTTACTTCAGCTTAACTAGGAACTTGCTTGGAATGAATGATTGCAATATTCAGTCGCAAGGGCTTGTAACAAATGGTTAACACAGGTAGTCACATGGCCTTTCTAAACCAAGGTTCTCTGCAACCCTCACACTGGGAACAAAAAATACTATCAGTGCAAAAACTTTATAAGAGAAGCTAAAACTAAAGCTAAAATAAAAAGAATCCAGTCATCTTTAGGTGAAAATCAAGGAGCGCAGGGCCAGGCAAACTTTTCTCACATCCTAGAGCAAAGCCCAGCCCATCAGCACATCCTGTGTGAACCAGTCCCAGACAGCTCCCTCCTCTCTCTCACCACAGAATGGTTTGAAAAAAAAAAAAATTTGGTGTCCTTTTGATCTTTTGGCTCCTTGCCTTGGCATGTCTCATGACTTCAGCCGGAACCTGGAAGAAGCATCCTCCTAATTAATAGCTCAGGAATTATTTCAGACTGCCACCCACCAGGACTGTTTAGCCGGATGGATTGTGTGACCTTTCGGATGCTTTTCTTCAGCCTCTTCCCAGGGTGTTATAAGTGACCGGTGTGTGGCTGTGTACATAGGAATCCTGCCTACCTCAGGCAGCCCCTCTTCCAGAGTGACCCTCAAAAAGGCCTACCAGGGTCTCTACCACTCAGCTTTTCCAATGCTTCAGACAACAGCAGTGCCACAGACTGGTGCTGCAATGCCTTATTCCCTCCTGAAATACTTTGTGTGTGGTGAGTAACAGCTCTGCCTTCAAGGTGAGCTCTTCCTAGGCCTCCTTCCAGACCATTACAACTATGTCTGCTTCTAGTAAAGGGCTTCCACATACAACACAGCTTATAGAACATACTGTTAAGATTTATCTGCAAAGTCTGTATACAAACACACCAAGAGGGTTCAAAGGCAGATACAAACCAGAAAACAATGCCCCTTTGCGTAGTTTTATCACTAACACTTTCAGATGAAAAGTGATTTTGGTGATCTCTAGGTTTTCTTGTCCACCATGAAGCATCTGTAAGCATCTCAGTTTTCAGATTATGGGAACCTGTATGCTCAAGCACAAGCCCTTTTAAGGTAGTTTTAATGGATCATCCAAAGAATAAGACATCCAAAACAATTAGTCACTCTCAAAAAATCTTGGCCATTTATGTAACCTTATTTTTCTAGTTGTAAATAACTAACCAAGCCTGTGAACCCACACACTCAAATTTATGGTATTTCTTTGTAGGTTTGTCTGTCTGTCACACAACAGCATGGGAATGCTGCACTTGCTCAATTTAAAATGTTAAGAAGCTATTCCAGATGCTCCCAGCCAAGGAAAACCGGCACAACGGTAATGGAGAACACAAAGAGCCTTCGTCATCTGCTTTGTGCTTCCACCACTCCCTCGTAGGTCAAAGGTTCAGCTGACAACATTCATTAATGCTTTCTGAAATAACAGTATCACTCCCTCATCTCTTTCCATCCCATCTTTCCAGCAGAGCTTATTATGCAGTTGCCCAACAAATGCCTTACTTTCCCAGATAATGGGAGGAAGGATGTGGAAGGTAAGGGACACAAATGCAGGTCTTTGCAGGAAGAGGTTTTGGGACAGGAGTGGCAGAATAAGCACCCCAGTACGTAAGTCTCTATGGAAGCATGATTAGTGATTGTGGTGCAGTGGAGATGGAAAGGGCTGCAGAAGGGAAGTGTGAAGGAGGGAAGAGAGACTCTGGGATGAAAGCCTCCAGATCCAGATGAAATAATACATATACATAGTGTGAGAAGTTTTCTTCAAATGCCAGGTCAAAACTGACAGTTTAGGGGACTTGATACTCAAATTCTGGAAGCAAGGGCCAGTATTAATAGTTTTGGGGCACAATTATACATTCACATTATTTGGGAAAAAGCAAGCATCATACGAAGGCCTATCTAGTGATTGAGTTCATGGGTTTTTTCTTTCCATTCCAGCTAAACCACACCTAGCCTTGGGTCTTGATCCCATGAGTTTTCACTTTGTAGAGTTCTTTCAACAGCAAGTTGAATTTCTTTTCTGTCATAAGCTTACCACCTTCAGCAAAGACCAACCAAGGAGATTTATGGCCAATAGTGTTTTACCTCCTAGCAGGAGATAACATTCAGCTTATCATTCCAAATTTAGTCTGGGATACCAAAAAAGCCCAGTGCAGAAAACACAGGCACAAGCTTGACTGTTACATGTTTAACTGAAGGAAACACCTACCTAAGGTCTACGCCGCACAGAAGCCTACAGAGGACAAAAGAATGTCATGACTCTGTGATTCCACTGATGACGTTTTCAAACCCTAGAACAGCATGCACATGTGAAGAGCTGGTGGACATTCTTGACATTTTGATATGGCAAAAGAGGAAAACATACAGATGAACTTTCCATAAATCTGGGGCAAGGCTCTGTTTTGTCCACACAGATCTGATAAGTGTGTGCACAATGAAGAAATTGCATGTGCAAGCTGAATCATGCAATCAGGGTTTCACAAGTAGATGGGTTTAAGAAGATTTGCAAGATGAATCTGAGAAATGGGCTTTAAACTTTTGTGTCTCTGGGCTAATCCCAAAATGCTTTGTGGCTGTACAGGTAAGAATAATGAGAAGAAACATAAGATCTGCCAATTTAGCATTACTGGTATTGAAAAGGACAGTACGAAACTTCCCTGAATAGACAGCAATAACATCGGGAGCTCAGAAATTTTGATTTTTACCTTCTAACAGATTTCTATTACTAATTTTTAGAAAAATAGGGATCGTTTAATAAAGCATTATCCTCTTCTAAGATATCACAAACACTCTCTGGAAGATCTCCTTTCTTGAAATGAGTATTCCAAACTGAGCATGGGATTGACCAGTGACAGGACCCAAGGAATGGTCTGGAGTTGTGTCAGGACAGGGTTAGGTTGGATATTAGAAAAAGGTTCTTCCCCCAGAGGGTGGTGGGCACTGCCCAGGCTCCCCAGGGCAGTGGGCACAGCCCCAAGGCTGCCAGAGCCCCAGGAGCATTTGGATGATGCTCTGGGGCACAGGGTGTGACTCTTGGGGATGGGCCTGTGCAGGGCTGGGGTTGATGATCGTTGTGGGTCCCTTCCGACTCAGCATATTCTGTGATTCTGTGTTTACGCTTACCAAGCACAGTCTTGATTTCAGCTCTCTGGAGCTTACACTGTCTCCATGGCACAAACTGGTCACTCCAGCTGTGCAGTGCCACACAAAGAGGTATGTACCAATCTGAGTAAGCTCAATACACCTGCCACAACAAATGTCCATCATGGAGAAAGCCTGTCTCCTCAGACCTCCTGGTTCAGAGGTTGGCTAGCAGCCCAGTGGAGCCCCAAGATTCACAGGACAGCAAAAGACAAGCTAGAAGGACACTGTCAATATGCCTGGTCCAATACTAGATCTTTCTGCCATGCTGTAGTCCTATTTGAAACAGAAGGGTGGGTTTTTTTGGGAGTGGTAGGTGTGTCTATCAGGGTGCAAGTGTTAACTAAAGCAGCAGGCTGCTTTAACTTACACTCTCCTCATTGTCACTCATCTGCAAGACTAACACTTCTGCTGAATTCTCTCAGTCAGATTATCCTGCTGACATATTCCTGGTAGTTCCTCTTTTGACTGGCTTCACCAACCCTCCTCTGCAGACCATTCCACTCCCCATCTCTTTTTTGTAAACTCTAAATACATTCAGCTGCTTACCTGCACTCAGATTACTTTTTGAGCACTTGAGCCCATGTGTTTCACCTTCCATAATTCAAATGAGGATCTCACCAGTAATGAATAGATGCCTCAGATATTATCTGCTGCTTTCGAACTGAGCATTGTACTACTAACACAGCTTGTTAATGGAGATTTTGATTTCTAAAGACAGTAACTACCGCTACCTGCAGTTGGAGGTCTGTGGACTCCGTGCTCTTGGAAGCCAGGTCCACATGCCGCAGGTGAAGAAACCATAAAACTGATGTTTGGAATTCAAAAACCAGACTTGAGTCCTCCTCATACATAGACCAGTCATCTCAGCTTTGAAGGAAGGAACCATCAGTCTCATGGGCAGCCAAAAGCATCTGATGGGTTGGAGGCTCCCATGGGGCCAGCTTTGGATTCTAGGGAAGGACAGCTCAGACAGCAACATCTTGTGTGCTGGCAGCCTCTATGTTAGTACTGGAAGTAATGCATCTCTCTTCACTTGTTCATTAACTGACCACCCGTTTGCACGTAACTTACGGCACCATAAACAACTCAAAGACTTTCAGCCCTCTTGGTTACATTTGGCTTTTCCCCCAGTGGTCAAAAGGCTCAAACCACAGCGAAGATAGACACAAGCATCTCAAGGCTAGAAGATCTCAGTTAAAGCTCCAGGCTGGAATTTTGACAGGGTATTATATTTGAATCCCACTGAAATGGGAACAGAGCACCTGACCCTCTTAAAGTACACAAACGACAATGAAATGAAAGAAGGTAAGTTTTGCTAAGCCTCATTTCTTTCCAAAACAGCATGAGCAATGACACCATGATGTTGGCATGGCTGAAGATTTGAGAAAATCAATGTTAACTTTAGACTGCCGTTATTGTTGGGTCTCCAAGCCCTTATTTTTTCCAGTCACACTGGTTTGACACATTGGGAAGAGCTGTTCCACTGACAAAGTCACTGCTGACATTTAAGCAGCTGATAATACTTCTGCTGTTACAATAATACTGATAATACTTTTGCTTCCAACAGGCTGAGAGAGTTGGGGTTGTTGGGGAGAAGAGAAGGCTCTGGGGAGACCTTGGAACAGTTTACCCCAAAAGGGGCCTACAAAGGAGGCTGGACAGGGAGTTTTTGTACAATGGCATATAGTGAGAGGAAAAGGGTAATGGTTTTAAACTGAAGGAGGATAAATTTAAATTAGATATTGTGAAGGAATTCTTTACTGTGAAGCACAGGAACAGGTTGCCCAGAGAAGCTGTGGATGCCTTATTCCTGGAAGCTTTTTGGGCCAGGTTGGATGGGGCTTAGAGCAACATGATCGAGTGGGTGGTGTCCCTGCCCATGGCAGTGGGATTGAAACTAGATGGTCTTTAAGGTCACTCCCAATCCAAACCATTCTATGATTCTCTTACCATCACTGATGCCTTTATCCTGTTCCTTTCAGGCCAAGAAGCAGCCATAAGGACTCTTACAGTGTAAAACCTGGGGGAGGAAACCTGCAACCTTTTGCCCACGGGTGAACGTCACAGTTTCTTTTCTGCAGCCTTACAATTTCTTCCAACCAACGCTTACTCAATCCATCCAAGTGGGGAAGGTGAAAACATAATGTAGGCTGCTTGCTGAGCTAAGCCCAACACATAACCTACAATTTCAGATTCGAGCAATAGCAGTAAACAGCCATTGTGGACAGGAATGATTATATAACAGAGCAGATGCATTCAGGATCAGGCAAGAGGAGCTTCCCTTCATAATGGAAAAAGAACTCAGAATAGGTGGAAATTTTACAAGGAGACATGAAAATGTGAAATTAATACCCTTTGGTTCTCGGCCTCAGCACTCATCCTCCCCAGGCTTTGTTCTGCAGATAGGAAGTAGGAAACAAAAACCAAAATATTTCTGGCATGAACAGAGAGCTAAGGGAAAAAAAAAAAAAGGCAATGGGGGAGGGGGGCCAGAATGACTGCTAAAATTCCATATTTCCACATCTGCTTCCAATTATACTTATGTCAAGTCATTTTATTATTTGACAAAACCAATCCAAGGAATTAGGCTTTTGTCGGGTGCCTTGAAATGTCATTAAGTGCTCATACACAAACACACACACAAATAAAGTCACGTTTTCCACCCACTATAAATGTGATTACTAGCCTGAAGGGTGGCAGGAGGCGTGAGATGTTACCAACTTGCACACCATCACTGGCACCTCTCCTGCCACCCCTGCCCTCTCGCACAAGGCCAAAGGCAGGGTGAGGTCCCCCTTTCTCCAGTACAACCCAGGGACCATGAGCTGGGACCAGCAGGAGGAGGAAATGGGGGAGCGAGCACTGCCCAGATTAGACTGAAGAGGAGGGGGATGGGAAGTGACCATTTACAAGTTGTAATTTTGTCAACAATCCAAATCTGGTTTAAAATTAACTATTAGCAATAAACTCAGAGAGAAAAGATTTCCAAAATGCATGACAAAGGAAGTGCGAGGAGCATGTCTTTTCAACAACTCAACAGATGTCTCTCTTTCCCTCCCAGTTATCCCAGCCTATCCATTTAAGGTTTTCTATACTTTTAAAAGCTGGAGCCCTCAGACTGCTGTTTGTGTATTAGATTCAGAGGAAATCCCTATAGGCCTTCTGTTCTTTTTACACAACCCAAGGTATGGCTTTGGTGGAAGGAGTGGACACACTCTGGAAAAAAACAAACAAACAATAAAACCCCAAAAACTCAGACCCAGTGGATGTGCACCTCACTAGAACCCCAAAAGGGGGGGTTGACACCTAGGATCAACTAGTCACTTTAAAAAATGGAAAAAGAAAAAAAAAAACAGAAGAAATCTTGCCTCCGACCACTTAATTTGTGGCTCATTTTAGAAAGCAGCATTGCTTTACTGCTCAACAGGACTGTGATCTCATGATAACAGCTGAGGAAATAAAATCTCTGTTTCTTTTGGCATTTTCTCATTTCAGGATCTGCAGGCTTGGTGATGTTTTTCACTCATCATGCTGATACTACTGCAGAAAATGCTCTGACTTTTCAGTATCTTATCAAAGGGGCAGCCTAGTGAATCCATCACTGACACCTATTTGGGCCATAAAGCATAATCCTGGTGCTGGAGATTTTCCTTCCTTTGCTTTACAGACTCTCCCATGCAAACTTTTGCTTCAAGAATTTTTGACAGAATAAGGTCATAAGCAGTTCTTTCTTGAACGACAGTAAATGGTTTGCAAAATGAGACTTCTCAACAATCAGACTGCTTTCCTTGCTACATTTGTATTAAATCTATTTTGTTCTCCTTGTAAGCGTAGATGAAAGTTGTCTTATAAAGCTAATACAACCTTAGGTCCAACAACCAGTCTTTGTTCCCTCCATTCCACATGCCAGCTCCAGATACCACAGTGCTCATGCTTTTATTTTCCCTGCCTCTCCATAGTGACCCACAACCATTTTCCTTCACATATTCTAAGCAACATGATAATAAGATTGATGACTTGACTGCACTGCATGTGGAGCAACAGGGTTTAACCACAAGTAGTAAAGTGCAGAGCTCAGCCCATGATCCTGAAGCATGTCACAGTGATACTGCCATCATATCTGTGGTGTAAAGCATCAGGATTTGTTTAAAACCATTTCAAGTTTTAGCAGAAGAGAAGCCCTAGCAATCCAGTCATCTGAGAGAGCAAAACAAACCAACAAAGCTCCAAGAAACTATTTGTATGTTGGAAATTTTAAAAGTCTACCCTTACTAGTTTTCCTGGAGGTCTTAGCTAGACTAAAGTGAGGGGGGGAAAGGACAACTTCAGGGGATATGATAAAAAATGAGGAGGACATTTTGCTAATATACAAAATTTCATTAAAAATAAGAGCATTCAAATCTAAGAAGCCACAAATTAATAGAAGGAGTAGTTGCTTCTTGTTTGGTTGGATTTTTTAAATCCTAAACAGGGAAGTGAGAGACCTAACCCAAAATACATGCATAAATAACATGTTTATCTCCAATTCCAAGTGTCTCAGGTTCAAGACCAAAACAAGGACTTCAAAATTACCTGTGAATTCTTGTAAAACCTGGCTCTGGACCTTAGCCTGTAAAGTGAGCTGGCCATCCAGCTGACCATCCAGCGATCCCAAACAAAATCCCAGACACACTGGAAACATTCATCCAACACTTTAAAAACAGTCACTCAAATGGCATGATTCACACTTTCTCAACAAGGTTTCCAATGGAACAGGAGCTTCCCTTTGGAAGATTTTTACTAGTCAGGAGACACTGAATATCAGAAATCTGCTGCAGGGCAGCAACCCACCTGATTCTGCTGATTGGAAACATAGAACAAACACATTTATTCCCACTTTGGGGCTTTTCATAAAACCCATCCCTAATTTGATCATGTGTTCTTAGTTTTAGTTTTAAATATTTAAAGGCTGCAAAGTTCTCAGGATAGAGAAAATATCTGCAGTTTGCTAGACACAGTTCACACAAAACACCCAGCCACTAATAGAATAGGAATACGTGATTGTTTTAATAAAAATTGCAAAAGATATCACAAGTGGAGAACCAGGGATTACTTAGACACATGGAACAATTGGAAGTCATTTACCATACTTGAGATGCTTGTGTGTTGCATAAGGCTTTCTCTGGTTACAAATACTGTTGTTTTGGACTGGGAGAAGAGAGAAGGAGGTAGGAATTTCTAGTGTGCTCTCTCTGATGCTGCTCACACCATTTGTCTCTTTTGACTACTGTGTAAACAATGGCTGAAAGCAAAACCACAGGTCAGGGGTAGGTTTGAGGCACTTCAAGGTGCCTCTACATGCTTGGGCCACAAGAACCATACACAGGAAAGTACACAGAGAAGATACTTGTACACAAAGAGAAGAAAGGAAGATGGAGCAAGAACAGGGAGGAAAAGAAAAAAAAAAAACCAAACAAAAAAGCCAATCAGGCACAGAGTTCATCAACAGAAGCCCTGGGTGAAAACATGGTCTGTAATTGTTTGTTGGGCAATACAACACCAAGGCTCTTTGGGACCAAACAAAATGAAGCTGGGGGAGGGTGGGNGAAATCTGTTTGTGGGATGCATTCCTGCAATAATAAAGTCATGACTCATTGAGTGACTGACAAAGTTATAAATTAAATGGTGACACAGTGAGTTATCTCACACCTACCTTGGAATGCAGTCAGGAGGAAGAATGCTTTTAAAGGGACAAAAAAAATAGTCATTGCACGACTAGAACTAATGGGGAATGAAGTCACAGGAAACATTCATGGTGTACTTCTGAGTTTTGGCATGAACTCGTACAATATCACATTCACTCAGGAGTATGTGCAGGGTAGGACAGTTCCAGAGTTCCTCTTATCACAGCAAGGATTAGTGTCCTAGCTTTACAAAGTGAAATTTACTTAGCTAGGCTAAAACCAGTTGAATTCAAGGAGTTGCATGAATTCTGCTGTGCTGGTGAGGACTCAGTCTCTAACTGAAATGAAGTGCTGCTGCTCCACTACAGTTACTGACACAAATGCAGCACTGCTACCCTATTCCAAGTCAGGATGTGGCCCGTTCCACTGCTGGGTCACACCAGGGCAACCTGGAGATAAACCTTCTGAAGGAACTCAGGCATGGCAGATGAGCAGGGACAGGGCAAACACAAACTAGGTGGATGCAACCCTTCTGTTTTCTTTTAAATTCTAGCCCTTGGGGCCAAAATTAAAGGGTGGTGATAATCCAGAAGGAAAGAAAAAAGTTGCCAACAGGACATTTGGAGGGGCTGTAGGAGAACAAATGTTTGCACAGGACAGATGATATTTTAGAGGTGGCTCAACCCAGCCACAGGAAAGTTTTAAGGACCCTGACCTTTTAGAGCTAATCACCAGCATCTTAAAAATGGATAAGTTTGTATAGTGAACTCTCTAGTTCCTAGCCCTGTTAACTAAACAGTGATGTGAAAACAGGCCAGCAAGAGGGATGCTGAAGAACTGTGAAGAAAGTTTGTGGGCAAGATGCAAAATAAAATGAAAACGTAAAAATGTGGACAGCCTCTTAGTTTTAGGAAATGAACATGTTCCCTTGTGCCCATAACACACAGACATCAAATCACACTTTGTAACAGTTTTATAGCCATGACTATTTACCTACAAGTGAATTGGCAGAAGTCACTTTTCACGTTCTTCTCTTTAAGCCACTCAAGTCCTGTGGGGATGAACGAGGTTTTCCTCTCAAAGAGAGCAAGTAACTTGACAAGAGGGGCAGCAGAAGCTACCACTCTATAATAACCTCTGAAGCAACCCTACTTATTCACTTCCCTAGCATAATGACAACTGCATGCATTGGCAGTCTGCCTGTCATGACTCTGACCTTAACAAGCACCACTCAGGGAGACACAGCTCCCCTGCATGTTCTTGTTCTCTTTTCTCAGGACAGACCCATCTCCAGGGACATATTCATGTGCATTTTTCAATGTGTAGCACTCCAGCTTATCTGCAGTACACTTGTGGCTCCCCTCACAGCCCTAAGGCCTCAGATTCATTTGTCTTCCATGCTTTTAACCCTATTTCATAGCAAGGCAGTTGGAGCGAGGACCATTCCACAGGAAGCTGGATGGACATCTGGAAGCCTGAGCCTCTGTCACTGACGCCCAAGTGAGTGTCCTGACAGTTCTCCTCAGGTTCAGTGAACCTCAAGCATTTGCTTCAGAAGGCAGTCCTGCTAGATTTGCTTACTAGCCTAAAAAGTAAACCATGACCTTTGGGAGTGGAGTTTTATTCTGAGTGCAAAAAGTACTCTGGTATTCAATACATACATTAGTGATGACATATACAGTCCTGTGACCTGCCTTGTGAATCAGGGAGGTTGGTGGGTTTTGACCCAACCCTAATAGGCAGAACAGCTTTATGTAGGGTGAGGTAGATACTATACCTCCTTATCCATTTAGTAAATTAATCTGTCCTGCCGAGTCCTGTAAGGCTGACTGCACTTTTTACCCAGTAGAAATATGCTTTAAATTTTCTGCACTAAGAGTGGGAACACAAACAACAATCAAGGATTACCCAGTGTGCTACAAATTTAGGTACTAACTCAGCCAACAGCAACCTGTGCATGAGCTTGTCTCCTTAAAGAACTAATTTTCTATGCTCCTAGTTAGAATTTTGCATCTAAATTCCAGTTGTTTTTTCCTTGCAATGCTCTTTTTCTTTTATTGCCACTTACAAGAAGTGGGGAAAGCCAGATGAAAGCTTCAGTTAGCCACTCTATCAACTGAATAACAAGGCTGGCACCAATGAATGGAGTTATTCTGGGGCTCTAAAAGCAGAACTGAAACCAGAATCCAATTCATAATTTTGTTTGCTGCATCCTAAGCTGTTGCTATGGAAATGGAGGTAATGTTCTGTAATTATCATATAATCAAAGAATCATAGAATGTTTGGGGTTGGAAAGGACCTTAAAGACCATCTAGTTCAAACCCCCCTGCCAACATCAGGGGCACTTTTCACTAGATTAGGTTGCTTTGTGCCACATCCCCCCAGGCCTTGAACAGTTCCAGGGATGGGGCATCCACAGCTTCTCTGGGTAACCTGTTCCAGTGCCTCAAAACTCTCACAGAATAATAGTTCTTCCCAACTTCTAACCTAAATCTCTCACTTTTTAGTTTTAAAACCCTTCCCCCCCTTGTCCTATCAGTATCTGCTTGTCTAATTATAAAATGCCTGATGTCAGCATAGTGTCTATTTTTCACTTGCACATCCATTTATTATTAAAATTAGAGCCAGGCAAGGCCCAAAGCTGAAAAATCATCCAGTGTGTGTGCTGTAGGTGGTTAGACTTCAATATTCTCTTGCCAGTTCAGGTGAAATATGTGCCAGAAAAAAGATCCACACTCTTCCAACACTTAGATCCAGATTTAAAAGTATGTATACTTAGAACCAGAGGTCAGCTCCATTTCAATGCCAAACCTGAAAACCTCACACTCAGAGCAAGACCTGAACTGGAAAGGCCATGCTGGAGGGTTTCACCCTGCTCATTAGGAGCAGAAGAGGACAGGCAGTTCAAGGGGCTGCTCAGAGTGTGATAGTTAATGGTATTGCAGGGAAGAGACCATAGGCAGGGGGATACTGCAGGGTGGCCAGCAACCTGCTGTGTGCCAAATCAAACAAAACCACTGGATATCCGTCAGGGGAAAAGTGGGGAAATGAGACATTATCTGTCACTCCTTCTCTGTCACCTGTACAGCTGCTAAGCACATGCCAAATAGTCAATGCTCTGGGTCTGTCAAGATACAACGTGCACCTCCAGCTCCAAAAGCTGATAAAGACCAAGTGCACAAGTTAACTGGAAAACTTAAATCCAGTTTCAGATACAGATTGCCACACAAGCATAAAGATTACACTCTGTAGTTGTTTCTTTAATGTTCTTTTACCTCACCTTCTGTTTTGCATAATACAGCAGCTTCCTCTCAGCCCATCCAATTTTGTGACTGTGAGAGTTAAAAATCTTTTTGTTTTGGTCATCAAAAGGACCAGGATGTCATGAACACAAAGGGAGTCCCACTGTCAGATCCACTAGGAAAAAACATACCTAAGAAACTTTTAAAAGTTTCTGCTTAAAAAAAAAAAAATAATAAAAATTAACCTAAAGGATCAAGCTTTCTGTAACCACTTCTTATACAAGACACTTGTCAAAAATCTGAGGAAAGTTTGGAGCTAATTGTGAGCATTTGGATAAAGCAGGTTTTCAATAAACCAAACTGATTCGCTGAATCAGCAAGAACACATGGACAAGCTTTGTATTAAGTCAAAATCTTCCTGGTTTTGACCAGGCTCACCAAACAGCCCCTCGTGAGGACACACTGACAGACTTCATGTGCCAGGCACTTATTCTGGCCACATGTCTATACTCAGGTGACAGCTCTCCAGGTCACTCCTATGGGAACTTCGCTGCATCTCCTGCATCCGAGGTGAATGACTTGTATCTTTGGTATATCTGTAGCAAGAAATTACTATCTTGCTCTTTGTGAGGAAAAATAAATGAAAATAAAGGTTGTTTGGAAAGGCCTTAGGCTCGCTCTAATGAAGAGAACATATCTATTTAATAAACAAAAAATTAAAAAAAACCCCACCAAAATAAAACAAAACTCTGAACACTTTAATTAGAATGGAAAACTGATCTCTCTTTTGTAATCCTGTTGTTCTGCCTGGGCCAGCACTTGGGATAAACATAGATATCCCCACAGTATGATTTTTACAGTGTTCACAAATCCAGAACAGATAAAGCCAATGACAGCATATTCTGTTGGGTTTTGTAGTGAAATTAGTATACAGTACTATGCAATATACTTGCATGTAGCATGTCCTTGACAAAAACTATTTTGTTTGTTTTCAGGGAATGGTGCAAAAGAGAGGGAACAAATGATATTGCTGCTCTAAAGGAAAACAGCGTTTGTGACAATCTACTTAGTAACACAGGTTGCTATGAACACATGGGACCATCACCACCCCCCCAGCTGCCTCTTTGCCGAGGCCGCGTGCAGCTCCGTGCCTGCACTGCACACTCACCATGCCCACAGGGCTCTCAGCATCTCACCTGAGATGCCACCTCTCTGCCCAGGACATCCACTCCTCTGCACTAACAAAACCACCAATGGCAGATCTGGGCAGCAGGATTTCCTCCAGGGCTGGATTCAGACTTTCACACAGATCCCCCCTCTGCTCCCACAAACCCCCCCAGAGCAGCTACAGATCTCAACACCATGAGAGAGCTGGAGGCAAAACTCACCTCTTCCTTTCCTGTCATCACACCAGCACACATGAACATATTCTCAGGCAAATGAAAGTGTCACAGTAAATTTCAGTACAGGGAAAGGCAGATGATGTTAGTTTTTTTTTTTTTTTTAAAGTATCCAAATATTCCTGAAAACATGTATACATGCCTGTGCATAAATAAATACATTAGCAGCGTGCAGGTATTCCAGCAGTACAGACCACATAATTACCTCTAAGTGTAGATAGGCCACAACCCTGCTCTAAGTGATGAAATTTAAAATCTGCCATTACAGAACAGTGGCCTGAAACATTATATAAGTGACGTGAGTTAAGGATGGAGTAACAGCCTTTACACTCAATTTCCTGGCTTTCCTTGGTTTGCGTCACACCCTTAATGTTATTTCAACATTGCATTTTGTCCTCTAAATTAAATGTACAGTAGGTGTTTTGTATTTAATTTCCTTACTGTTTTTTTCCCTCCCTCCTAACGGAAAAAGAATGGAAGAGATTCATGAAAGGTTATAAAACACACATTGTGTACTGGAGAGCCTGGAGTAGCTCTTTTGGAGCCTTTTCGTTCTCCTGGGAAAATATGTAATTAGGTAGTTTTTTTAACATGTGTATTATATACTGAATTACATGTATTTATATATTTCTCAAAGGAGTATTGCTTACACAATAGCCTGGAGCAACTCTTTTGGAGCCATTCGGGTCTATCATGTAATTATGTACTTAAGACCCGTTTATAGTAAATTTTGTTGTGCCTACATAGTAGCATTTTATTTTTATTTAAGATGAATTTTAAGGCTTGTGAGGGGCGCTACACTGACAGCCTCAGAGACTGCAGGCTCCTGTCTATTTACAGAAAGGGAAAAACATGGGTAGCAAAAGATATGGACATCCCCAGACTACCCCTCCAAAATCTATCTTATCTCTGACTTTGGGAACAACTCCGCCAAGTAGGTGGTAAATGATTCAGTATTCAGCTTTCTTAGCAATTTGTTATGGCAGGTTTGGCGATGAGGACATCCATCCGCCTGGAACTGGACTAATACCAAAAAAATTATTTCACATAGGCTGCTAAGTATTTGCCATCTGCTAATCTGCAATTTATCTCATTTTTTCTTTTCTTATATAGGGAAAAAGGAAAAAAGCATTGGGAAGCAGATTACCGTAAGAATTTAAGGTTTTGTGAATCAGACATAAGCCCTATGGAAAATGGTATTAAGTATGTTTGTATTCTCCTAAGATGCAGCTTTCTGATACTTTAAACATTAGAAAAAATTTAAAGATTCTGTGGTGCTATTTTTTCCTGGAAAGGAAGAATATATAAGCCAAAATACTTTTCTCCTGAAATCATAAACAAACAAACTCCCTTTCCCCCTCCAAATATACTAAATTGCGATGTGATGCTGACAAAAAAGCACAGTGACAGCTGTAATGTAAAGGCGTGGAGATATGTAATTTTACATCATTTAAAGTCCCAAGAAGGAAAATGCTCTGAATGATAGAAGCTGAATCACCAAGCAGTAGTGCTGAACAAATTGCATACTTTCTTTGCTAATAAAAAAGTTGACACCAACTCTCAAACTAGTTTGATACCTCTCCTCCCAAATGTAATTCCATTTTACATGGATTTATTTTTCCTTTTAAACTATTTTGGTTATTTAAGACATGTCTGTCAGAGTTTAGCTTGTTGCTTCTTTTTTTAAACAGTCTTTTTTTAAACAAAGTATAAGAAAATATTTTTCAAAAATGTTGACGAAATTCTGTGTTTCCCAAGTAACATTTTTCGTTTAAACCACGTTGAAAGAGATTTACTCAACTCTCTTCCTTTAACTAAAATATGACAGGCATTCAGCTCAATATGTGAAGTCTTCAAACCTTACAGAACTAATTTTTGGGAAAGCCTTATATGCATAGAAAGCCCTTCATCCGACTCCTAAGGAGCAGTCAAGAGCACAGTATTTGGCTCCAGCTTCCCCTTTGCTTACCACCACACTGTGGGGGGAAGGCATGAAAAGCGAGGTTAATGATAGAGGTCAGTACCAGAGATGGTTTTTCACTCTGTCAGGGCAGTGTTCTCAAGAGTACAAGCAGAAATGTCCTACTTGTGCCTTTTCCTTCCCGGGATCCATTAATGGCACAAAACTGTAGCACACCACGGACAACGTGAAGGCAAGACAATCCCTATCCTACATGGAAGGAACACGTGATGTGCAAGGAAAAGCAATCAAAACCCAGGGAAAATTACTATAATTGAGACACTGCTGAGAACCACTGCAATCTTTTTTAAGGTTGTCTTTAGCTATGCATTTTGCCAGATTAACTCTCAGTACAGAAAGTACCTTTGTGCAGAGAGTACAAATTTCAGCAACTTACATCTGACTCAAATCAAAGCTACCAAAGTACTACATGTCAATCTGCTTCCCAGGAGGCTATTTCTGTGCCTGCTTCAGCTTTTCCTCCTCAGCTCTTTATGCAACAGAGAGGTCCACCACCAAGTTCACAAGCATTTACTTCTTAAGTTTCAGGGAAGAGAGGAGTGCCTAAAATATCACTGACAAATAACGGAGCAAGCCTGGAAAATTTCAGCTCAAAAGCCAAAGATTCAGAATTAAATTAGTGACAGAAAATAGCAGGTGAAAGCAGACAGACAGTCAAGTTTCATGGGGTGCTGCCATTCAAGAGGACATATTGTGCAATAGGCAGACCCTGCAGCTGAAAACCAGAAGGCTGGCATCTTGACTTCATCATGCCAACCTCCAAATCCCCAAATCCTCTGTGCTCTGGTTTCTTTACCTGTAACATGGTGCTCGTCTAACTGCAGCATAGAAAGAAATGTTTAATTATGAGCATCAGATTTAAAGGCCATAAGATTTTTTTTTAGCAACAAGAAAACTAAAATCACTTAAGTTATGAAAAAAAACCCCTTTCTTCTTTGTACTGTCACTTTTGAGATACTTCTGCCATTTCCAATCAGTGAAGCTACTTTTCCTTCTTGGGCTTACATGATTAAAAGCCTAATCCTGCATCCCTTTCTTATATAAGGAACCTTAGTGATATGAAGCCTCTGAGATAGCACTAGGCATCATTTTGGCATCAACAGAGCCACATGCACAGGTGCAAGAGGTGCAGGAAACTTCCCCAGACCATTAAAGGACACTGCCAATATAGCTATAACTTAATACCAGCATTTTATTTTCAGCAGGAAAAGGTTCTTCTCATGTCAGGGGACCACCACCAGTGGCAAGACATGTCTGTAACTGCTGTACCAATGCAAGTGGATATGAATGAAACCAGAATGAAACTGCAGCCATGAAGTTTGGGGGTCTCATCACCTACAATAAGTACTGTGTGTCCCTTTAGCTCCTCCTGGGAGGTAGTTGTAGGACCTCACTACACTGAGGGGTAGAAATTGTCTGATTCCCAGTTTAATCCTATTCAGGGCCAAGTTTATGCCCACTTGTTCTTATGCAAATATTGCTCTTGGGTTGAAATAGCTTTTTCCCCTCTCTGGCATTTAGCCCTGGATGTATTTATAGAGTGCTGTCAAATAGTCTCTCAATTCTGTTTTGCTAAACTAAACAAGCCAATCTCTTCTAGTCCCTTCCCATAAGATAGGCTTTTCAATCTTTTAATATCCCCACTAGACATTCCATATGTTCTAGTTTTAATTCAACTTTAACACAATTATTTTAAAATAAGTAACATTCTACATTAAGCTTTCTAGTGTCTTGTACAATGGTACCAGTGCCTTGCCTGCCATATTTGACTCTTCCATAGTTTCACCACTGTCACATCATCGTATCACCAGTTACAATAGGATGGACAGATTTAACCATGAAATTTGAGTCCAAAACTCAGCCACACATAGCAGCAGCACAGTTAAGCATTAAGGGGGTCTTTCCAACCCTCAGCACTGCAAATTCCTAAGAGAACAGAGGGGGAATTTTCACTTACATGTGCAACATCTCATTTTTAAGGTCAATGCTGACCGCTAAAACATGAAAATGAGATGCTACACCAAGGCTGGTAGTTTATCCCACCCAATCTTCCCCAGCCCCAACTGGAAGAGGCTCTGTGTCCAGGCATCTACTTTTCTTTTGATATCAGAGAAACATGATGTTGCCTCCAGATATTAGTCCACAGACTCAGGCATAGTTCAGCTCACTGTCCTCTCCTACCACTGCTGCCCCTGCATGGCAGAGCACCACTGATGTGCTGGAGGCACAACCCTTTGCTGTCACACTGACATTTCAAAGGCTGCCCTGGTGCTGCCCTGGTGCTGCCCAGCCTTCCAGGGTGCTTCCCTTTGAATCACAGCTGAGCTACAGGCAGTCTCTTCTGCTCTCAGTTGCCCTGTGCCAGAATAAAAATCAGTCCAACAAAACAGAAATCACACTGCTGCAGGCAGCACGCTGTTTGTGCTGCTCTAACCAGCTGTGACAGCCATGCAACAGGAGCAGAGCAGCACGTGACATGTACACATTCATGGCAGTACTACAGCAGCAGGATAAACTTGAGTGTTATTGATGGGTATGCCCCCCTCTCCTTTCTGCACCCTGTTACTACTTAAGGCCCTGAAGCATTTTGTCTTGCCCTTAATTTTATCTTTCCCATCCTCAGAAATAGTCCTGAAGCCAGTGCCTAAACAGGCAATCTCTTGGTGACAAAGTAAGTCACATGCTATAGCTCATAAGCACCTGATGAGCATTTAGCCTGAATAAATACTTCTTCAAGAATCCTCAGCCACTAACCTTTAATAAACATGTATTAAGAATACAAACATATTAATAGCATCCTCAAGACGTTTCTTCTGTTATTTTCCCTGTGTTGGTGACCACAGTATGCATTAGGTAAGAACATGACATCAGCCTTTGGCACTAAGAGAATAGATGAGATAAACAACTATCAGTAGATGGGATAACATAACAAGCAGTAGGTAGGCACTGTAAGTTAAGAGTTATCAGCATTATTTGATGTGGCCTACCCACTCTGTGGTCCAGTTTTTATTTTCTCCATTTCAGCTCCCATACATTGCCTTTGCACCCACCCTGGGAACAGCTGCAGCTTCTGCTCCATGTGTGCTCTGAGTTTTCCACAGATGCACATAAACACAGGCACAGCCCAGCCATCATTATCCTTGCCTTTTGCTAGGCAGAGAGTTAAGAGAAGGAGCTAGAGAAGTTCTTCTGAAGAACTTTCTTTTTCCTTTCATGAAGGCTGCAATCCTCAAGTTACCATAAGAAAAAGTGATGCTGTACTACCAGCTGGAGCTAGACCAGGCTTATGAGTTAACAATCCTTGTCTTCCCACTGAATTTCCCGCACAAGCTTCCCACCATCCTCACTCGCATGTACAGGTCACTTCCTCAAAGTACAACACATCTTTCTGTCCTTAATATTTAGCAAGCATTCTCACATTTCAGTAACTCAAACCCAGAGATTCCCACTCACTTGCTCACACTCTCCAATTTGCAGTACCAGCAGCACAGTCAGTGGACTGCAGAACAAATATTTGTAGTTATTAAAAGGGACAAAGACTAATGTGTCAGGTTAAAATAGAACTAAAAACACCAACAGAACAACAGCAACAAATTATCAGTGAAAAGATGACACTGGTGGCTCTCATAGCAACACTCACAGCACGCAGAGCTGGTGCACACAGGTTGGATGCTGAGGGTAACAACCACCTTCCCCATCCACAATATGAACACTAAAGTATTACTGTTTAATATATTATATGCTTTTAGTGATTACATAAAACTGTTTACCTACATGTATTTTTTAATATGTATTAAACACAAACTTTACAATTGAATTTAAAGACCAATATGTTTGAAGTGATAGAAGACGACAAACTGGAATTTTTTTAAGTAAAGGTGAGTCCTATAAGATCAAATGACTTTTCTACTAGTTCTGAGAATACTTATTCTGTTACTAAATAAAAGAAACAGTGGGCTTCAACTCTTACCTTTCAATAAATTAATAAGATTGAAATTCCAGATTTGGATGAAAACAGAACTCAATCTTGAGACAGAGATGACCTTTACTATAAGAACTTCTCCACGAAAGAGTCAGCACATCAAACTTACAGATTCTCTTTTTTATTTAAATTGTCCGGTAGCTTTTTGGAGGGTTGGCATGGGTGTTGTTTCAGGGTTTGAATTTTTTTTTTGGTTGATTGGTTTTCTAATTTATTTCAGTAAATTTGGAGAAATGTTAGTGGAGTCACATGAATGTCACTTTGTAATGTACCAGCAGCAGCTGATATTTCTTTGAAGATGCTCTCTAACACAACATAGATACTTGGCAGTCATCAACAGTGAAAGCTGAAACATTCTAGCAATGGATATTTCAAAGATACTTTCAAATTTGGATGTTCAGTTCCCCTGTAAAGAACCTTTGAATTCATAAGAATTGGGAAACTCCACCATTCCAACACTAGGCATTGCCACAAAATCCTGACAAAAGATGAACATTGTGAGGCACAAGATTTCAAAATTTATACATTGGTATCTTTTTCTACATTTATCCTTCTTAAATACATAAATTAACTCTGAGAATCTCTTGCAGAGTCTTTATTTTTGAAACCAAGACCTTATGAAAAAGAAACATGCAATATGCCTACCCTCATGGCTTGAAGTATAAATTTCCATCTGGGAGAAATAGTTATGTGCTTTTGCATCTCCTTAGGGTCAATAAAACAAAATATTAGGCCTCAATTTTTGTGTCTATTACTGTCAAGTGTCTGAGAATACATGCTTTGTCCTTCCTTGACTAGACTGTGAAAGTAAAAGGCCTCTGTGGGACTTCTGGCATTCTTCAACTCTTACCTCAGGGGAAACCATCCTCCCCTCAAACAAAAATGAAAAAGCAAACAAAATAAATAAATAAACATAACTAATCAACCAAACAAACAACACCAAAAAGCCAAGCAGCCTTCTAAATCAGTCTAAGCAGTTGCTACTGATACTCAGACGAGTTTTATAAAATTTTTGTTAAGAGAGAAGAACGCTACTGAAGTATTTTAATGTGCTTGCTGAAAAAGGTTCAGATCCTGAGCTAATCTGATTTCTAGAACTTGTTCCACTCTATCTTATTGTGAGTCTCCAAACAGCTTTCCCAACTTCTTCCTCCTCTTCCAAAGCACAACTGCAACTCCAAAAGACAGCCATGGCACAGATCACTGCCATGAAGTGTGGAGTTTTTGCAGCATCAAGGTTAGAATTGTTTAAGCAGCACCAACAAGAGCCAAACTTGCCAGAAGGTTAGAGATGCTTTCAGCTGTGTCATCTTGCACTCAGCTTACGGGCATCTCCACTGAGATGAGCTGAACCTGGATCCAGGTCCGAGGTATTAGGTACATTATATTGTGGCTACTTTTCATTATGGGCACCTACTTGGTAAAAACTTCACCTCTGAAGTGACAACACAAAAATGATCTTGTGAGACCCCACCTGGAGTGCAGCATCCAGCTCTGAGGTCCCCAGTACAGCAAAGACATAGATTTGAGTGGGTCCAGTGAGGATGATCAGAGGGCTGGAGCACCTCTCCTACAAGGAAAGGCTGAGAGAGTTATGGTTTTTCAGCCTGGAGAAGAGAAGGCCCAGGGCAGACTTTATTGCAGCCTTTCAATACTTAAAGGGGATTTTTAAGAAAGATGGGGACAGACTTTTTATTAGCACATGTTTCAACAGGACAGGGGACTAAACTAGAGTAGATTCAGACTAGACATATTCAAGAAAATTTTTATAAGGAGTGATGAAACACAAACAACTTGTCCAGAGAGGTGGTAGATACTCCATCCCTGGAAACACTAAAGGTCATGTTGGACAGGCCTTTGAGCAACCTCATCAAGTTAAGGTTGTCCCTGTTTATTTCAAGAGGGTTGGACAAAATGACCTTTAAAGGTCTCTTCCAACCCAAGCCATTCTATGATTCTATAATCAGGTTTTGTATAGAAAGTTTCTAAGTTGTGTTTTGTTAAGAGGACATTTTTTGTTTTAAAAGGCATTATGATAAAGAACCTAAATGTGCTTAGACGATAAATACCAGCTCAGTAAAAATTGACCATGCCTTCAGACTAAGTGTACGTGTCTGATAATGGTTCATAAAACAACATTTATGTTCCTTTTCTCAATAGAACAAGCCAAAAGCAGGAAGGCAAGGGAGGTGCCAGGGATTCTTGGGATGTCCAGTTTACTGTAAGTGGGCTCAACTTTCCAGTGTTCTTTGTCTTGCTAAGGGCAAGAAGGCTGAATAGACTGTCAATGGGTATGGCTGCTGGTTTAAAAGAAATATGCCAAAATATCTAAGGCTTGAACAATATCCTGGATAACCCTTTATTTTTATGTTTTTCCACACAGATAAAAGACTGTGCTTGTGCAGCAGCAGTGACAGATAGTTGCCACACCAATAGTTATCATACCATATCCAATCTGTTTATCTTCATTTAAACAAGCTAGATTTCTAAAGGTTTTGTTATCCCTTGAGCTGGAAGAAGAACTTCTCTTATTTATATTAGTTGCTTAAAACTCCCCTGTGTTATGTGCTGCACAGTGGTATAGCGAGAGCGTTCCATCCCGAATCACTCACCGTATAAACATAAGAGATACAGTAGATATTTTTCTTGCTTCTAGTAATACAGACCCAAATCAGGGAATGACTTAAGCTTGCTCAAGGTCACATAGGATACCTGTAGTACAGCTGCAGTATTTTACTGGGGTTTTTTTAGCTCAGACCTGTCAAATGCTGCTGTAGCTGTCTACCAACAGGACTGGCCATCATCCCTTGAGAGAGACTGAAGCTGCCACTGCAGGCTCACCGGTGCAATGTTCCCCCTCCCTTACATTTGTCTCTCAGCCCTATCCACGTGCAGCCCCAGGCTTATTCCAAAAGATTAGGAGTCCATGAAGCTGCCTCACACTTGTATGCTAGAAGTGTTTGCAATGCTTCAAAAGATAGTTCCTCCATAGCAATCTCCTGCCACAAGACCCAGGATGTCTTTAAACATCCTTTAATGATGAATATAATGAAATTTCACAAAAAAAAAAAAAAAAAAAAAAAAAAAAAAAAAAAAAAAAAAAAAAAAAAAAAAAAAAGTAGAATGAGACATAGTTAAATTCTCAGCACAGACTGAGCATACAGTGGAATGGAAAACTCCCCCACCAGGGCAGCTGACATAGCTACAGTGATACAAATCCTTTAAGAAAATCCAGGCTACTGATCCTCAGTAGTGCTCTGTGAGTTTGAAGACTAAAACAGGCACTGCATGGATATTAATTAAGCACAAGGTCAAGCTGCAAACATTTCAACAGTAATCATGGCACTCTGGGAGGCCTGGTTACCCATTGTGGATGAGTGGTCTCACCTGGCAGCTTCCTCAGGACCATCTTCCCATCACACTATCACTGGCATTTGCAGAATTGATGTAGTCACTGTATTTCAAAGGGCACTCTGGAAACATGGATATGCCTGCCACTTCCACACATGATTAATGCTAGGACAAAGCCACTGAGCACAAGCTCTACTATTCCAGTGCTCTGTCAAGCACTCAAGAGCCCTTTGGTGAAAGCACCTGCCCAGCTGCTTAGCAGAATCAGGGCCCTCATCATAGACCCAGGCAATATCACAGCCATTAAAATCAGGCTTGGGTTCATAAAAGTCTATTGCAACAATTTGCTTGATAGAAAGTAAACACTGACTGCATATGCTATTACAGCACATAAACAGCAAGGTTTTGGGTTTTTTTAAACCTGTGCAGCTATTACATATGTACTTTAAAAAAAGTCTGAGCTAGCAAAATTCACTTTAAAATGTATTAAAGGATCATTACCACACTCAGTTTAAGAGCAGGACTGACATAAGTGCTAGTGCAAAACATCAACAAAGCAGAGCATAAATCTTTTGAGCCCGGAAAAGACTCTTTTCACAGGTTATTTTTCCTTCTACAGAGCAACAATGTAATCATCAAGCAAACAGAGCAAGTGAAGGAATGATTGACTGAAGGCCAGACTTGTTTTTCACCAACATGAAAGCATTCACAGCCTGGAACAAACAGCAAGTTAGTCCTTTCCATGGTCTTCCTGTTATTTTAGCTTCCAAAAAAAAAATCCTATTTGAAAAGGTTGTATCTTTCTATGCATACATAAATTTTATATATATAGTCATATTCACATATATCCATGTCCACTGGTAGTAGGGGTGTTTAGACATATGGCCCCAACATCCATCCTTCTCTGTGAACCACAGCAACGCACACGAAATTTGTTGCTTCTTTTTAAAGTATGTAGTTATTTTCTCTAAATAATGATGTGAGGCTGTTCTCTGGGACAGGGGGCTGAGGGACAACCCCAAAGAAGAAGTTTGGAGAACTTCATACTGGCAAAAATCACTCCAGTAACATGAAGGTTACTCTATCAGCATGTGCCTGTTTACTGAGGCACCAATCGCTGTTTTAACCAGCCTTTAAATTCCCCATGAGCTGCAGCCATCAAACCTCCAACACAAGGGCTTCTCCTAGTAAGGACCTGGGCAGCTTCCCTCCAGCTAGGGCAAAGCATGGGAAATTTCAAAGCAGCAGACAGAAAAGGCTTTGCAGGGGAAAGGAGACAGATCTTTATATAGGACCAGAGCGAGCCAGGTATGTAAACATTTGCACAGCTATAAGCAGCAGGAGCACTCCGGTTGTAATCAACAAGATCTCTTAAACATGCTTAACGTGAGGCTTGTGCTTACATACCTGGCATAAATGGAGACAGAACAAGCAAGTGCGGGGCCTGCTGATGGGGGGCTTTGCAGGGCTCACTGACAGGGACCACAGAGCCAGCCACAGGTTTCCTTAAAAGCAACTGATCATTCTGGATGGCCAGTAAGGGTAAGGGTGATAATTACAGATACTGAAATACATATCTAAAAAATAAATAAAATATCTAAAAAATATATACACATAAATAAAAACATACATAATATGTATTCTGTATGTGTGCATGTGTACATTTATATATATATTATTTAAATACATATATATAAATCAGGACATAAGCTCCTCATGACTTCTGAGATTCCCAAACCTAACAGCAGATGCTGCTACAAACTGGGACCTAAATGTCAAGTACCAATGATGCTCAAGCGCTACTTAATTAAATTACAAGAGAAATAGCAGTCATGTATTAAATTCAGTCATTCACAAGGATTTTATACACTCACAGCAAGAGCCCAACTTACCCTTTAAGCACTCCAAGTTTTCAACTAATAGCTTTTATTGGTAAAAATACCTCATCTCCGCATGCAAACAAAAAGCTATGTTGATTTATCTAGCTTGTTAGGTCAGGTACCTACTATCTGGGTACACCCCATACCTTCCTCCAGTATGTTGCAGCTCAGAGCATCACAGTGCACAGGTCACTTGCTCTACAAAAGTGACCTTTGGTCTCAACAATATCCCTCCAAGGACACTGATGGCAGAGGAAGACATCATAAATTGAGTAGATACTCTGAATGCTTCAGTGAAACGAAGAGATACACTAAATACAGATTAGCCTGAATATATTTTGAGTCCCCAACAGTTGAGGACCAGTTATCTGTGAAACAGCAGCAGAACTCTGACCAGTGCTTTTTAGTGACGGAAGTACTAAAGCCTACACTACATAAAAGGAATACCTGATGTATTCCATACCACAAAAAAAGAACGAGTTAAAATTAATGGACACGTGGAATCCACATGTATAAGTAAAAATTAAGGGTTAATTACTCATATAGTATTATGCAATCAATGAAGTGAGCTTAAATGTCAACCTGTGCTCCAGAATTTTCAAGTCAGTAAGAATCCATTGTTAATCTTGAAGAACTAAGATTAATTACATGTGCTGAGATGTTTTAAGAACATTATATGACAAGGAAAAAAAACTAGAGTGCATCAAGTCATATAATCCAAATCTATATCCAATTTCTAAAGAAAAACAAGAGTAAAATGAATAATAACATGTTCAGAAATAGATTTTAAAAATAACTCCTATTTTTTCCACACAAAATTAAGTTTAAGGATTTCTTTTTGTGTCACCAGAATCCACAAACACAGATTTAGTTTCTTTAAGCATTAGCTGATTTTCTTCAAAAATATCTTTTTGTTTTTTGAGAAGGGAATGGCACCACATGAAATAAGCAGCATTTAAAAACAAACAAACCAAACAACAAAAAGAAACTTAAAACCCCCCCAAAATAAAAACAAGTGAAAAAAACCCAAACCAAAACACCCAACTCTTTCTTCTCTTTTTTACAAAGAAAGGTCAGGAAACACCAATCCCCCATTTTAGCATGCAAGATTTCTTTTTCTGCCTCTGTAACTCTTGCCAAAATCCATTCTTTATCTGAGGCAGATAAAGAATGTGTTTAATGTAGAGCACCTTATTCTTCTAAACACTCACGTAGCTTTCTGAAGGTTAACAGATGCATAAAGAGAGAGTAACAAAAAACTGAACTGAATCAAAAAGGTTTTCAAGGCTTGACTGCTGTGTTATCCTGCTGTTAGCTGCCATGCAACCAAACACAACCAGTGCCCCTTTTGATGCAAAACTTCTGTCATCTACAACAAACTCAGAAGAGTGCAGTGTCATGATTCAAGTCCAGTACATGTTACAGCTGCATGTCTCTAGATCCTTCCCAGGGATCTGGTTTCAAAGCAGAAATGTCCTTTACTAAGAAATAGAACAACTTCGCTGTTACACCAGCCATGTCCTGCTGACAAGGATGGACACTCATCTAACAATGACAGCAGAGTGGAAAAAAACGGAAGTAGAGACAGCTCCACTGCATTTGGGACTAACTCTGCTCTTAAACAACATGGCTGGTTTTCACTGGGAGGTTAAGTTGACATTGTTCAACACCTAAGAAGCTGTATTAAAGACAGGCCATTACTGCCTAGTGGTCACTGCTGCTATGGCAGGTGCTGAACAATCAGCTACAGCCCTCTAATCATTTGTCTCCATGGAAGTGCCCAGCTGTACACACCCATCAGTACCACGTATGGACCCTCAGAAGAACAGGTAAAGTGCCAAGTGAACATGATCTCTGCAGTTTCCAGTGGGGGAAGTAGAAAGCAGAAGTCCAGCTACTGGAGCAATCGGTTTGAAGAACTAGACTTATTTAAGTTCCCCACCATCTCTGCTCTGATTTGGCAAGAGTGAAAGAAGTTAGAGATTAGAGAAAACAAATGTCCTGTTATTTTAGAAAAGTTCATTCCTGGAATGATTTCTGCCAGGGGGCCACAGCAACCGAGCAAACAAAGAGGGAGAGATTCAGGGCAATTCTTTCCTATCAAGTTGGCATATGCCCCAGAGATTGTTCAGCAATTCTCTGGGATCAGTGAGAAAAAGCCAGCTGTGGGAACCTAGCCTTGCCTTTGCAAGCATCAGCAGCCTTGTAAACACTGAGAGCGAGGGCTCCGAACTAAGCAGAAACACAAAACCAGGCTGGGTTCCCAGCTGGCGTGTCCTGGTGTTGTTCCACCCACAGAAAGCCAAGCAGGGTGGTTGCAGCTCTCCTCTTGAGACTGTGCTCCCAGGTACCACCAGCCCTTTGCAACACAACTGTGTGCAGAAGCTCTGTGGGAATCTCCCTCTCCACCCCACGCAGGCAGCTGTTGGGTACACAGTTCTGTGTCCCTGCTTTAGACAGTATTAGGGATGAGGGACTAGAGTTAGAGCACCCTCAGACTGCCCTAGCAGCACAGTGCCACTACACTCAAAGCACTGGAATGGGTATATTTAATCCTTTTCAACAATTAAAGAGTAGCAAAGGAAGATCAGTTTTAAGTTAACCACATAAGACTCCCCTAGGCACCATCAAGCAGAGCTAAAACCCAGGACAGAAACTGAACAGTTAAGCTGCATTGCTCTCTGTACCCATTAAAAGAAAAGTCCTTGTCTTTAGCCAACTTCAAATCCAGTATCCTGCAAAAGTGAATTAAAGTGGCTGGAACAGAGCTTTTCTAAAGCAGTTTACATTGGACAGATCACAAGAACAATAATCACAAAATATGCTTTCTGTGAACCTTCCAAATTATCACATTTCTTCTTTTGACAACAACTAAAAACTTTCAGCGGGTGGGGGGGAAGTCTAAAATCCAAGGGATAAGTGTAAGGCGGTTTTGAAAGTAAAGGATTTGAAATAGGGACAACATTTTAAAAAGNTAGCCCAAACCCATAGTAATAGAAGAAATCAGATACTTGCTTGGTGACAAATTCCAAAAGCAAAGGAATGACAGCCACTCTCCTCAAAATTTATAGTTATGAGCAAAACACTAGTTATTCATATCACTGTAATATCCAAGCAAAATCAGTACCTCGTTATTCTGGTCAAACACACAGGAACAGTCGTTCAAGGGCAGTCCCCACTCAGAGAGACTGCAAAGTAACTGGAAAAACCAGGGAGTGGGGGAAGTACAAAAAAAAGAAATCCTGGATGAAGCAAGTCAGCAGACTGCTCACGGAGTGTCCTTTTATGTCCTCACAGACCACCTGCCATAAATTTGTGAGCATTAGCGTCAGGTGAGAAACATCATTGCACCTGAATCTTGTTACAGACCTGCCCCACTATGAGTGCCCTGGCAGGTTTGCTGGCTGCCTTTCCCAAAGGCAGGTGCTCAAAGGTTTGGCATGACAGTGACCCACATGGTGTGGCTAACAGGCAGCAAGGAGCTACCCTGCCCCACAGCCCAGAAGCCTTTCTTCACCCCTCTACAACTTTACAAGGCATCTCGGCTGCATTGGAGACCTCCCCTTTCCAAGAGACAGAAATAGGGATGAAAACAGCTTTCAGTTTCCGAGCGCTCTACAAAGCCTCCCTCCATCGGGTCCTCCAAATTGTTGTCCCTCAAGCCCACACCCACACAGAATCCTCCCTGCAGGTCTCCCTCTGCCTAAGGTGTAAGCTCTGTGAGACCAGTTGGCTCCTAACACACCTTGTGTGTTCCTGCCCCTGCAATGCCCAGCACTGCCTTCCTTGCAGGAGAGGGGGGAACACCACAGACCCCCCTCACCTCTGTCTTCATGCCTTGGTTTGGGGCTGTCCTTAAAGGGTCCAAGCTTTAAGTCTGTTGCTGGTGCACTCACAGCCAGCTGACCTTGGGGAGCAAAGCTTCCTTGCATTGGCAGCATAGTCTGGAGATGTAAAAGCAAGGACATTTTTCAGATGGTGCTGTCTAAAATAAGTGACTTTGAGCCCAAATACATTTCCACATACTTTCAGTTTCTTCAGGACTTCAAATGGGAAAAATTAAGATTTCAGCGTGGCTGATTGATGACGTTAATGACATGAAAATTTGAACAACAGCCTTAGCTCCTGATTTTTCTTCCTTTGAGAGCTGTTGCACTTCCAGCCTGACTTGCATGGAAACTGAACATCTAAACTGTATGGTTTGACATAACTGTGTAGGTCATTTAATTGCTCTTCATTTTTCACTTTGAGAGCAGATTGCAAAACTGGATATTTGCTGGAATCAAACAGATTTTTTTTCTTTCTTTTTTGTTCTGGGTGGCTGATTTCAGTAACTAATCAGCAGGGCTCAAATGACAGGCTTAGCAAGTCTTGGGCAGTTTTAAATTTCTTCTGCCATTTGAATGTGCAAGATTTCAATCCACTTTTCATTGCTATCAGTTCTTCCTGAGTTCAAATATTTCAGTATTTCCTGGAATGCATACGAGCATTACAAATATAATCAGATTGAAACTCACTTTCAAAATGTTTTGGCATTATTGAGACCTACTTTTAAGTGTAGGCCAGATTTAATGTTCATTTGTGTCCAGGAAGTTCAGAGGGCTCCACATGCACACCTTGAAAGCAGAAACAAACCATCTGAAATTAATGAGGTAAGTGTGGGTCCCATCTTTCTATCTGGGAAAGGTGGAGTGAAAAGTTCAAAACCAAAAACTTTATAAAATCAAGACTATTAATTAAATGCTGAGCCAGAATGTATCAAAGGCAAAGGAAGTAATTCCATGTGCTCCACTTGGCATGGGATCAGGCCCTTCATTTGAAATTGTGCAGAGTGAGGAATATGGAAAAGAACACAGTGTTACCTTCTGTTTTTTAAAAGGCAAAGTCTCTTGTCCACCCTTCTAGGGAAGCTTTTTAACCAAGAAAATGATCAGCACACATCTTCAGATCAGGAAACTGGTCTGGAATGGTTGCCCATGTAATCTGTGTACATTTTCCAAGATTTGGAGAGCTTCATTTGCAGTTTAGTTCTCCCTGGGTTCCTCCCTGTCCTGGTGGAAGACGCAGCTCTGCTTGGTGTTCTGTCCACGTGTCTGTTCTCCCCTAGGCAATGTCACCCCTCTGCTCTCTAACCACCAGTGACTAAACCATGCAGTGCCCAGGGCCTTCCTGCAACCCTACTGCAATTTCACCCCAGGCTGGTCCAGGTCTTCGCCTTTTCCTGTCTGTGGTCATTACCACACCTCCAAAACTACACATCACTAGCAGGGCCACCACAAGGGTCAACTGCAGCAACATGTACAGGATAAATTGTTCTCAGTATGCTAACGCCCTGCCCTCCCCTTCCCACTTTTATTTACTCTTTCATTATTTCCCTCCTTTTATGTTTTCTTATATTGTCTTTTTTCTATTTTCCCTTTCCCGTGTCTTCTCTTTTCCTTATTTTCTTGTTTCTTCTCTTCCTTTTCCTTTCCTTTTTTCTTTTCTTTTTGCTTTCCCCCCCTTTTCTCTTTATTTTCTTTTTCTTTTTGCCTTCTATTTTTAATAATTTAGATATAAAATCATCCTTTTTTTCAGCTTTTTTTTAGTACTGCCAGTAGTTCTTCCTGGGAATATACATTGCTAATGCCCCTAACCTTAAACTCACTATCCCAGTCAGAAAATGAGATTAACTTCCTAAACTTTTTGCAGTCTCTGCCAGAAAGGCCAAACTCAAAAAGTTTGTGATCTCGTTTTTATACGTAAGCAACCACTAGGTACAAAGATACTATCTGTTTATACCCAGATGATCTGTGGAGGTCTTTCACAAGCCCTTTGGGGAGGCTTCTCTCTGTTTCAGTAATGGGAGATTGGGAAACTGCGGTTGTTCATATTGGTTTTACGGGAAAAATAGAATGTCCTCACTTTGCAAAAGAATTTAACTTCTCTGCTATGCTGCAACACATGCATTTTTAAATCAACACAATGGCTCTGCAAGACAGACAATGGATTCCATCTGTCTAAACAGAGATGGCCTCTGCTATCAGGTCAGCTCTACTTTGTCCTTCTAAGTGGAAAGTACCAAACTACATACAGATGGCTTAAAATAAGAGAATGGGACTTGCCCAGAATCAAACAGGAAATCTGGGACGTGCAGATTTTCTGATAGCCCTTGGGTCACCCAACAACCACCGAACCAGCCTTCACGTGAGAATAAATTCTTAAAAGCTATGGGAGCCAACAGAACTGGAACGCATTCCAGCACTTCAAGAAGTGCTGCTATATCTGCTGCTATCAATGCTCATCCCACCTTAAGAGATCTGTTTTTCTCTGCTTTTTCTGTGCAGAATTTGAAGAACTACCTTTTTTATTTGTAAAAAGAGGTGGGGAATGCACTTGACCAGTTCAATTAAAAATGCTTTCTGTCACAGAATGCTTATTTCCATAACACTGTAAATGTTCATATTCAACCTCTTCAAATTGCATTACATGAAAGAGCACCTATTTCAATTTAGCAAGTAACATCAGCTTGATCCCAGCTTCCAGCTGCTGATTGAATGCCCTGGCAGTACTATCAACAACCAGATATTTCAAAAATCATCACTAGAATTCATTTCCAGTGATTTCCTAAAAATACTTCTAAAAATATCAGCTCCCTAAAGTCAATAGGACCAAGCTGGACGATTTCCAGGCCTTCAAGGAAGCCAGCAGTGACCTGCATTTTGTTCCATGGACAAATATGTACAAGAGATGTTGCCAGCTCTATCAAATTTGTCAGAAATTTTGCTACAGCTTCTTTTCATATCTCACCCAGGTATGTTGTTCTATCATAGTAGTTTTGAATTCTCTTCTGAATTGTTAAACTGTTCTTGATTGTTTTAGGGTCTGATTCTGGGTTTTTTTGAGTATTTAAGGCAATAAATATTAAGGCAATAGTCACCATTTCTCACAAAATGCTACTCAAAAAAGGTTAAAATTTCTCTCTTCTTTCAAGCACAGTTCAGCAAATGAGTACCCTACTGATGTCACTTACTAACATTGCTAATAGCATGGTCATTACTGCAAGTACAAATAACATATAAAGCCTTGTGAGGCATTTGATTTAAGAAACACTTAAATTTTATACCATAATTTAAAGAGAAATTGCAACGACCCTGCCAAAGAAATAAAAACCCTAATGATTTAAGGTTTCTGGACGAGAGCATAGAAAAAGCTGAGAGCTTTTTCCATACGAAGTTAAAGCAATGAGGCTTTGTGTACCTAAAATGTCAAAAGTCATAGTACTGACTGAGGTTCAGATTCCAAGTCCACTGAAATCAATGTGAATTCCCCTTCATTGCCTTCAAAGGCCTTCAAAGGATTAGGTTTTCAATTGTTCAATGCTTATGGCACAAAATAGATCTGTACTGTGTTCTAATACTTTTCATGCTTTAGGAGAATCAATTGCATGGACAGAGGTGCAATTGCTTTGTAAACACGTGCTGTAAAGCTCCACAAATGCCATTGTAAATGCAAAGGAGAGGACAACCAGGGCAGTAGGGGGCAATTTGAAGAAAGCAAGTCCATAAAACTACAAAAAAAATTGAGTCAGCAAGCAGGACAGAATTTTCAAAAGTATTAACAAATGCAAATTTCTTAACAAATTAACATTCCTTACCATCACTGACCAGGAGTAACAGCTCCTCACACCTCACCACGTCTTCTTGCGAACTTCAGGTAGTTCATACTGTGTTGCAACCAGAACCTGCTGCCATTCAGTTTGGTCTTGCAAGCTTTTGTCAGATCTGGTGCTGTTACAGCCAGAATTGTTCTACAGAGGTGCAGGGAGGCTTGGGCTGCACACAAGGGCTGCAGAGGATGCATCAGCCTTACTTACCATACCACAGAATCTGGAGTTTTCTGTCAATACAGATGTAGCTCCATCTCAAGCAGCGTTTTCTCTCTTTGATCCTGGTTATTCTTGAGGTCCTTTCACTATCTCAAGCTGTTCCCCATCAAATATGCACCAACAATTTAGCAGAGTGGGTATGTTACAGAGTGGGCAGAACTGCCTCAGAGTTGGACAATGGCTGTTGGACAATGGGGTTTGCTCCTGAAGACTTGAATTCAGAGTACCCTGGTGACTTCTGTAGAGGTTTGTAGAGTGACTGTGTCATGATCCCATTGTCCTCTGGCTCAGCCATATTTCCCATTAAGCAGCACAGTATCCTCTCAGGATAAACACAAGTCATATATCACTGGTGTCACACGGCCACCTGGCCTGGAGATGAAAGGGGCATGAGATACCTGAACTGTGACTTGCAAGGAACACTGCAGTGGCTTTCCTGAATCAGTACTTCCATGTTTCAGCTAAGATTCCTCACTCCTGGCTTTGGGGGACAGGAAAAGGTTTGATGAAAAGACAAAAAATAATTTCTGAGGGAACTGTCACTTTTCTCATGTTTGCTTTAGCCAGAGGCTCAATCCACCAGAGGAGAGTGTCAGTGGGAAATGTACACACCACTCTGCATTTTCACACACAGCTTTTTAATGTAAAACTAATATGGATCTGCAAGAGATGAGAGCTACATATGCATTCCTCTACCAGGTTACACATCTTCAAATTTATTCTTGCACTTTAAAGCTCTTTTGGCTAGTTTGAGGTAGTTATTAGGCAAATATTGAAATAGCTGAAGCAAAGAAGCAACTGCAGTGAAGTGAGCTCCTCCCCAGCCTCCTTTCCTGAGTACCCTGTAAATAAGCAGTGTGACACTGCTTACTGTAAATTAGACCATAGTGAAGGCCTTTTAAGGCAGGCAGTTTAAAGTGCTCTTCACCCTATGATTTTTAAGAATTTCTTGTTAACTAAGGGCTGATTAGTACTTACTGATTCACTTTTATCTGTAGCTCCAGGGAAAAGAAAAACCCCTGAAAATTAACAACTTGTCCCCACCTTAACCCTCACTTGGTTCCCCTTCAATGTTTGACACAGCCTGTGCCAAAATAAGAGATCTTATTGCATAAGTTTCATGGGCCCTTGGCATATGTGATCCCAGGCATTTTTCTCACACGTCTGTTCCAAACTCCAGTCACAACAGAAACATACAGTAATTGAATTGATTGGTTGTCAGCTTTAAAAAGGTGACTGTATCACTTTTTATCAGTGTATTTTTATCACACTGGCCAGTATCACGGAGCCCTCTCTGTAGGGAGGTTACTTGATCCTCCAGGAACTGCTCTAAGGTTGGTGGTTTTTTTTTCACCAGCTAATAGCGTTTAGCATTTCACCAGGCCACATTAAACTCAGTGTACAAGCAGTTAAGAAAAGTACTGTATCTGGCACTGTTTAATGTCACTGACATGAAATGTGAGCAGCTGTGCCAGCATTCCTGAACCCTGAAAGTACTTTACCTTTCCTCTGTCTTTTGGAAATTGAATACATTTTAGTACATTTTGGGGAAATAAATACATTTTAATATAGTGCTATAATGTTAGGAAGGTCAAAGGATTAACTATGTCTTGTCATCTAGATACTAAAAGAAATCAGGACCATTTTAATCATAGAGATGTCTAGCTGCCCTTTATCTCCAGGGCTCACCAGGGCTGGGGATTTACAGTTCTTTGTGAGTGGCAGAGCTGCATGGCAATTTAATGAAAATGCCATCCTCAGGTTTTGACTGTGCATGCACACTCCCTGGAAGAACTATTTCTGACTGCTATTTTAGCCTTAGCACACTGTCATTAGACATCTTTGGGACAAGCTTTAATCTCTGGAGACACAAGACCAAAATTCTGATTAATACCATCAGTCATCAGAAGCTTTTATCTCAATTAACTTAAAAAAGGGGACCTTTCTATTTTGTATTTAAGTCAAGAATGGGGATATTTTCCCTTTCACTTCTTTTTTTTAATATTAAAAGAAATAAAAATGACAACTTTTCCCTGTTGATTTTATAGATCTGAGGGGAAAAAAAGAGCATTTGCCTTCCAGCACAACTAAGGGAACCCCTTCAACACATCATTCTTCACATGAATGTGGCCTCCCTGGCCTTTGCACATCAGCTGGACCACTGCTGAGACCGGTAGTAACTTGTTCTGCCTGGCCACTAATCAAAGAAGACCTACTTTTGAATGTCAGTTCTCGGGCACCCCTTGCAGACAACCATGCTGGGACTTCCCAGGAAGATTCTGCAGAAGAGTTACCAGGAAGATGATCTGTGCATGAGCAAGAAAAATCCATTACTGTGCATTTGACTGCTGTTTGAATTTTCTTTTGATGTGTTAAAATATCCCTCAGCAAGATCCTCAGACTATGCAAAACCCAGCTGACTCTCCACCAATTTTGAAGTTTTCTGGGTGATTTATACCTGGTGTAGAGCTTTACTAGCTGGCATGGAAAAGAAAGGAAGACAGTTATATGAGGAGGGCTGAGAAAACATTTTTAATGGTCAAGATAATACAGGAAAAATGGGATCCCCCAACGTAGAGAATGGAGCCAAAGGGGCCATGGAACCTGGAGTCAGAACAGATGCCAAAATGGAAATCTCCTTTTCCAATGGTAGTTAGTTTCCTGGCAAACAGATATAGGTAGGCTCAGTTTTGAACTAGACAACAGTTGTGTCCTGTACCCCTCTTTTGTGCTTTTGTTTGGTTAGTTTGGGTTTTTTAATATGGTGATATGTAAATCAAGTCCAATTAAAGCCAATACCACACACACACTCACAGTATGGCAGCACCATGAAAACCTTTCCATTTTAAGCCACAAAAAACAAATATTCATGGCCAGAGGCAGCTGTGTATAGTCATCCCCAACTACATCCCTTCCTTTAAAGTGGAGGGATCTCAGTTTATGAGCTCCAGAATCCCACGTGATGGTTGATTTCCAGTTTTGCAGCACAACAGAAAACCATGTTGAAATTACAAGATTGTCAAAATGCAATTGAGCTCTAGAGGCACATATTCCTGAAGATTCTTGGGAAGAGTGCAGCAAATTTTCTAAATATGCTTTTTCTGCATTTATTTGCTCATTTTTAAAGGCAAAAAGGTACTATAACAGCTTAAATATCTTCATGACAATTATTTAACTGTCTTCCAAATCATCCAAAATCAAGGGCCCAAACCTTGTGAGAGGGCAAAACTTCATGATCAGACCTTGGAAGCTACAGGACTTTTCAGGGTCCCAAACTCCCAGCTATTTAAAGGCTTCCATTTATCTCTGACTTAAGGAGTAAGCATCAGTCTGTGTGTGAGCGTGTGACTAAAACACTGGGAAATGGTATCTGGATTTCTCCTGTTGCAGTAAGTACTGGAGGTGAGACAAAATAATGTCTCTGATTATCCCTTTGGGCATTTGACTGTCAACATAGCAGAGCTGAAAACACTAATAAAAAAAGAAAAGGAAATACTGTTTGTGCGTGAACTCTGCACAAAATGCTCTGTGGAGTTAAAAGCCCAATATTCAGATTATTTAAACCAGCACTGTTATGTTAAAGTCAAAGCAGGTCTGCCAATTTAATGTAGCTAAGAATGTGGTGATTAGCTATTTCCATTGCTTGGAAAAGCACAGGAAAAAACCTGATTTTTTTAGAAATTGTTGAACAAAACTGAGCAATATTTTATTATATCTCATGTATGTGATTCTTAAAAATGTGAAGAAAAGAACCCGTAACAAAGTAAAGCCAGCACATTTGTTTCTGACTGTTATCTGACAGTGTTTTCCATTAGTAAACAAAGTTTAGCTCAATATCAGATTATCCATTTTATGTGAAGCTGAATTCAAATTGCTGTTTTTCTCATTAAAAAAGGGATGTTCCCCTTAGATTAAAAGGAAGGTGGACTATATCAAAACCTCTTCCAATCCAGTTTCAATTCTTCCCCTATGGTGTCCCAATTCTCAATTCAGACTTATTTCTATATTTATTTTAGAAGTCACTCTTCCAGGATCTCATGATGTCTTTAGCACATGGACAGAGTATGGTGTTTGGTGCCAGGAATGCAGTGCAAGAGGGAGAAAAAAAAAAAGGATGAGATCTGAGTTTAAAAAAAAAAAATATAATAAAAAAGAAGCACACAAAACCAGAGAAAACAAGCAAACAAATGAACCAAAACACACTGGCCTTCAAAAATGAGCAGCCACAGTGGGGTTCCTCTGCAATTTGATTATGTAATAAGCTCTTTTCTTCCCCCAGAAGGTAGCGCAGAGTTGTGAAGTTCAAATGTAATACAGAGGATGTTGTTTGTTAGGGAGAAAACAAAGTGACAAGCTAGTTATAATGCCAGGCCTGTTCCTGATACTTTGAGAGAGACATGGATGTTATGTGTTGAGTGTCAATTTGAGTTAGTTTTATTTAGTTTTAGGAACAGCAAGGCTCTGCCTGGCTCCCGGGGTGCACACAACAAAGTTAGACCCTTCCCATACGCTGTAAATTATAGTCTGTAATAGAGGAGCACGGGATGTCGTCTGTGAGCGAAGAACTGCCAGATTGGTTCATAGAAAAGAAATGGCTCTTTAATCTTTTCCTTAATATGCCTCATGGACCAAATTCTTCCACCTTCTTCCTGCACTGCGTAGTGCCTTACTCTCAACAATGAACTTACTGGGGGAAATTATATCATTAAATTTGAGGAAGGTCAGTCAACTCTCACCATGTTTTAACCATGGGGGTGGGACTGAGTCAACAGTTTTGCACAGATTTCAACCTGTGTTTTCCTCACAATGAAGGTGCTTTGGAAGGCAACTGGAGTCAGAGACAGGAACCAGTAGCCACAGTACCCACAGAACCAGACCGAGACGCCTGGCAAGTTCTGGTACTTGACATTCAGCATGTGGTTTTCTGTGGATCAGTGTTTAATTAAGAGTACCCTGGGCCTTTCTGAATAAAATTACAAAAGACCATTCAACCATAGTTTGTCTCTCAACTGGTCTTGGAATAGGCTTGTTTCATAACTGAAGAACTGTGCCAATTTCAGCTTCTTTCTGCTAACATATTAAGGTTGTCATGACTATGCAATGCAATATAAAGACATCTTAGTAATTTGGAAGACGAGGAAATAAAAGTGAATATTGCAGCGGTTACTCTACCCTTGATTTAAAATAGAGACGAACAAAGAGTTCATGACTGATAATTCTGTTCAGTATCAATCAGAGCAGTTTGTAAATACAGGATTTGCTACTAAAATAATTGTACAAGGCAGCTTTCCGCGAGCGCAGTCTAGTATACAGATTTTAAAGGTTCTGCTTCTTTTCAATAACATCATGTCTTTCTTGGGACAAATGTTTAGGCAATTACTGTAATTATGATAAGAACTCCATTTTCCATATGAAGTACAGAAAATGAGTAGTCACACAGGACTGTATAATTACGTTTACTCCCAACCCCCCCCAAGAAAATCTTTCACTCAGACAGCATGAGATTGTTTATTTGATACATCAGTGTTAAAATCATACAAACACACGTGGAAGAAAATCAGGAATTAAATTATGTCTTCTCTTTGAGTCCCATTAGGGAAACTGGAGGGAGCAAAGAGAGGACAAAGCAATGTGAACTCAGTGTGAAGGAATGTAGCTAATGTTCCTTATCTGACCTCATGCTGAGCCACAGCACCAGTGCGGAGCAGTTCTTCTATGGCATCATCCTCATACCCCAGTATGTTCTTCAGTATCTCCACTGTATGCTGTCCAACAAGTGGAGGTGGTTTTGGATGTGACACAGCAAATTCACTGTATCTGACACCTGGTCCTGTGAAAAAAAAAAAAAAAAAGCAAATCATTTTCCAGACTTACTACCCATATTTATGCTGAAATGTCTATGTCAGTTTAAAGGAAAGTATCTCCTTTCCTCACCAGTCTAATCGCAGTCCCTACCACAGAAATATTATATTCTAGAATTACTAAAAAAAAATCCAGTTCACAATAATGTACCAATAAACCAGCTTTAAACAGTTCACTGAAATGCAGAGCTGATGGATATTCACCCAGTGCCAAGAAAATCTTCCCATTTTTCCCAGTGACACACACATTAGGGTGCTCTGAGTCATGCTACGTCACAGGTCTGCCACTCTGCCACCTGAAAGACAAAGGCAGTGCCCAGCCCACTCAATGGGATGTGGCAGAGAAATCCCCAGACTGGCTACAACAGGAGTAGTGACACAGAACTGGCAGCACACACAGCAATGATATTACCCTGCTTGGCTTACATTTGCTATCAAAAATACAGGTAGCAGCAGCCATAAGAAAATCAACAATGGCTTATTTACTCTGGCAATAATGATTTCAAAGGTGGAAATCTGGAAGTTGGCAATGATACGATGACTTCTGTCTTCTATTGCAGGAAGTCAGATCTCACTTTTTAGTGACACTCTGCAGCAAACTGAGCAGATTTCAGGGCAGTTCCCTGCAGTTAAGTAACTACAGCACTACTACCAGACTCAGAGTAGAGAATGAGCCACAAATTTACTCTGCGATCAAAAGCGAGGTATGCACTCAGCACATACATAGAAAGAGAGGACAATAATTTCCTTAATTGTCAGTCAAAAACTTTTCATTAATTAAAAAACTGAACAACCTTTGATGCTTTGGGTAATTGGCAAAAGGATCCCTCTTTATTCATTCATAGTAATGACTTTTATCATATATATGAAAAACAATTTACAGAAAATATTACATTTAGTAGTCTTTGTCTATAATACTACAGCTTTACTTCGAAATGCAAAGCAATACATAGAGCATTTTAATAGGCAGAACAGCATTTGACTTATTTCTAAAGAAACAGAGTATCAACTCCCAAGGGAAGTGAACCACAGCATGAGTAGGGAAATTCACTACTTGAAGTTACTACTTATTTGAGGACAGATGCCGACAAGGGTCAGGCACAATGGCAAAACATACCATTTTTTCAAAAGTCTTCATGAACTGTAATCAAATGTTTACTACAGTAAAGTATCCACCTCCAAGAAGGACAAAGTAAGATAGAAGGTGCTTAGGAAAATGAATGGTTTTTTAAGCTGATTTGGTACTTTTCTGATGAGCATGCTCCTCGAAGAGGTAACAGTTGGACTTGATCTTAAAAGCCTTTTCTAGTCCAGAGGATCCTATGATTCTATGCATGGTTTCTGTGTTTCAAAGGGAAAGAAGGCAGAATTGGGGAATGCAGACCAAATCATTTAACTTCCGTTCAATACTGAAACAATCATAATGAAAATACTCAGAAGATGAGTAACAGCCAGCATGTACCTAGTAAGAACAAATAGTTTATGCAATCTCTTGTCTTTTTGCCAGGAGAAGGGCTAGAGGTGAGATACATCCCATTTAACTTTAAATGCCAATGACCTAGATATAATTTAGTTCCTTAGACTCTCTTTGAGACACTGAAGGTGAAAGGACACACTTACAGTGTAGTTCTTCTTTAAGGCACTGGGAAGTGACTAAATGTGGCCAGATGAATTGTGATGACCAGTGTTCCTCCATAACAGAAAAGGCAGACAAGTAACTTAGATGTGGAGCTTTCACACCCAGACATCAATACAGGTGAGATAACCTCAACCAGCAACCAAGGACCACACAACCACTTACTCCCCCACCAGCAGGACCAGAGAGAGAATTAGAAAGGGTAAAAGCCAGAAAAATCATGGGTTGAGATAAAGACAGTTTAGTTGGGAAACCTTTGCACAAACAAAGCAAAATGAGGAATTAGTTCACTGCTTCTCCTGGGCAGGCAGGTGTTCAGCCTCTTCAGGAGAGCAGGGGCCTGTCATGCACCATGGTTACTTGGAACGACAAACACCATCACTCCAAACATCCCTCTCCTTCCTCCTTCTTCCCTTCCTTTATATACTGAATATAATGTCATATGATCTGGAATATCCCTTTGGTCAGCTGGAGTCACTTGTCCTGGTTGTATCTCCTCCCAAATTCCCATGCTGGAGCAGCAGATCCCACACAGTTTCAGGGTTGACTGGGAGTTGATCATTCTCACAGTCATGGCCCTCCAGCTCAGGGCACTGAGACCCCCTTGGTCTGTCATCCGTGTTGAAGGCAGAGGCAAAGAATGCATTAAACCCTCTGCCTTGTCTCTGTCCATTTGGGAAGGGACCATCCTCATCCTGGAACGGGCCAATAATATTTCTATACTACCTATTGCTATTAATGTGTTTGACAAAACTCTTTTTATTGTCCCTCACATTTCTGGCAGCTTCAACTCCAGCTGAGCCTTGGTCACACAGATTTTCTCCCTACAGTGGCAAGCAGCACCTCTGAATTCTTCCCATGTCACCTGACCTTGCTTCCACTGGGCAGGAGAAGGGCTTCTCTTTTTTTGCCTTTCCAAGAGATCCCTGCTGAGCCAAGCCAACCTGCCTCGCCTGCTTGACTCCCAACATTTGGGAATTACCTGCTAGGATGCCAAATCAAGACTTGACTTTCAGAAAGAAAATTCTCTGCTGTTTTCCATAAACTGACTAAAGAAGCAAGGTCTGGCTAAATCCAAAGCCAGATGCAATAATGAGAGGGGAATCATATTCAGAGAATTGCTTCTTGGGATCTTCTAAAACAGAAAAACATTTCAAGTGAGCTCCAGAGGATTCTGTAGAGCATGAAACACTTACCAGTGTAATTTTAGAGGGATGGCTGATGGACCTCAAGTCTTACCTGCTCAGCTTTCTGTGTACTTTACGCTAAAACTGGCTGTGAAGCAGATTTCACAACAACCTGGCTACACTGGAGAAATGCTCTGTTAAAACAGTGTGAAATTCAATAATGTTAAGGGGAAGGAGCTACATCTAATTGTATAAATACAGAGCAGGGAACAAATAGCAAAGTAGGAATAGCTAGAGGTTATTCTAGACCACAGAGTGAAGATGAGTCAACACCACCATGCTGTTGCGAAAAAGGCAAGCGTCATACAGGGATGTACAAACAAGAGAGATGCCTGCAGGACACATGAAATAATCTTTCTGCTGTAGTCAGAGCTGGCAGGTCACAGCTGGAGCAGTGTCTGGTGTGGGGCCCCCACTGCACAGCCATCTGGAACACCTGAGAGCGTCTACAGGACAGCAACTGAAATTATCACAGGAAACACAACCAACTGAACAATGTGGGATTGTGGGCCCAAAGTGAAAGACCAGAGAAAAATATCTTCACAATTGTTTTCAAAAAGTAGAAAACATAACTAATACAAAAAAACCTCCCCACACCCTCCAGATATCCATGAGAGTTTTATGGAAGGAGGAAATAAATCCTTGTTCATGTCCATGATGAATCAGAAATAATTGATTTGAATTGCAATAAAGGAAACTGTGGGAAATAAAAAAATAAGCTTTTATAATGGTAGGGGTAGCAAAATGATGAAACAGACCATGTGAGGAGGTTGTGGAGTTTTTATCAATCAGGTATTTAGGAAGAATATTTATCCAAGCACAGCTGATCCCACAGCTGATCCCTGGAGCTTGCTGATGGATTAGATCTCACAGTCCCTTTCACCCACTGTAATATGAAAGCTAAGAAACAGCTCGCGTCAGGAATAGCTTTTCTATTAACGTTTTCCTCTGATTCTACTCAGTTTGAACACACTGACTTCAATTTTCAGAGGAAACCTCAACTGAGAGATCAGTACATTTTGAAGGGAAAGGTGCCATCACCAGGCAATATTTGTATTAATTCCACTTCCTAGGAGTGACTGGGGGATGAACTGGCACTAGTGCAAGCCACAGGAATGATCTCTGTGCCAACTGAAATGCTCGTGAAGATAATTTCAGAGCGAAAATTCCCTTTAGGGATTTATTAGTCTAGAAATTCAACATAGCCACAAAACTATTACACAATTCTTGTTAAAAAAATAATGGATATAAAGAAATCTTATTTCAGGTGTGGATCTCAAAACCTGGAGGTTTTTGCAGTGATATCAAAAGATGCAGAATAAAATCTCTAAAAGAGAAAACCAAAACTGACATTAAGTGCACAACAGGCATAGAATGCTTCATGCTTCCCAAAGAAAATTAATCTTACAAACTAGAGCACGCTAGAAAATTGCACGGCAATTATAAAACCAGTGTCTTCCTTGAGCTTTCATTGTTTGATGCATAATTCATCACGCTACTTTTCACTTTGATAGAGTTATAAAGTTATCTACATTCATTCAAAGGAGCTACTTGCTAATGATCCATCATTAACGATTCTCTGTTCTTTCCTTGTGTAACTTCTACTTGGCTTCTGTGTCAATTAGGAGGGTGCAAAGCTTGCCAGTCAGGCTTCAGCAATCCCACGCTCCTACTGAACAACGCTCCAGGAAAGCAACCAGCAGAATGCTATGCAAATGCTAATTAAACACAACTGCCTTATGAGGAAACCATCCCTAGAGGCAGAGAGAGGTGAACTGCTTTAATTAAGGTCAAAAGCATTTGCATGTGGGTGAGTAACAGGGAGCCTTGCAGAGGAAAACAGGCCTTTGCTGGGGTAGAAGCGGGGTGACTGGTGGGAGGAGGTACGGCAGCAGTCACCTGTGCATCCTGGCTGTCAGCAGGACACTGCACTCAATTCAGGCGTGAAATTAAAGGGACACATAGGGTCACCTGAAAAAAATGAAAGGAGGAGTGGCAGCTGTGATTTACCTTTGCCATGTTCCATTAAAAGGAGCCTGTTTCTCCTTTTGCTATGATTGTCATTGCCAGTAAAACAAAGAGCTCTTTCACCACATTTAAATTCTAAGGTAATCTTTTATTATTATTGTCATATGTCAATGTCACTGTGACTTTGACACATTGCTAAAATACATGCTGTGCACACCACATAACCTACAGGAGTTCACAGTGCAACAATAAATCAAAATTCATATCAGTTGCAACCACAATGACAATATCTTGAATACTTAAATGGAACATCATCAAAATAAATTCTGTTTCTTTGAGGCCTATCTACTGTGGTACTGCCAGGCATCAAACTGACCTATTAGTTTAAGACATACTAAACTCATTAAAGCAAAAGACAAAAGTGAGCTAAAACCACTGACACAGGCCCAGAGGAAGGGTCCTGCAAGAAATGTCTTTGAACATTCACTCTAAACAGGTGAAACATCCAGCAGTCTTTGGAACACATCTCTGGGCACTGCTGACATTTGAGGTTGCAGAAACAAAGTAAGCCTTACTCTGCAAGTAGCAGAAATTAAGGTTTAATTTGAATGATATTAAAGATGCAAAGCATAGTGTATAAAAGTGGATAAAGGTAATAATCTTTGCCTTGTCCTGAAAAATAGCAGTCCTGCAGCACTGTGCAGCAGTCACTGGGTAACACTTTTTCTACACCACAGGTTAGAGTAATCTAACTCACAAACTATGTAGGTGGAATCAGGCCTGGGGACAGCCAAGCTCAGGGGAAAACTCATGATTATTTGTTACTATTCAAGTGGGACAAGGGAAAGAAAGGGAAAATTTGAGCTAATGGACGTGACTATGCTCCGCCTGAAACATATCATCTACTTCTGCAAAAAAAGAGTAGTGAGAAGCCCAACATCACTTGTTAGTTATTTCTACCTTAGCTTATGGTGTATTTTGCATAGATGTAGAAATCACATGAAAACAAACTGCATTGCATTTGCATTGCAAGGTTTTGGTAGCAGGGGAGCTACAGGGGCAGCTTCTGTGAGAAGCTGTTAGAAACCTTCCCTGTGTCCGATGGAGCCAATGCCAGCCGGCTGCAGGGTGGACCTGCTGCTGAACAAGGCCGAGCCTATCAGGGACAGTATCAGGGTAGTGCCTCTGAGACAACTTATTTAAGAAGCAGGGAAAAAACTCTGCAGAACAGCAGCCAGAAGATAAAAGTGATAATAAGAGAGAGAAACAGCTATGCAGATGCAACGGTCAGCGGAGAAGGAAGGGGAGGAATCATAGAATAAAATCATAGAATCAACCAGGTTGGAAAAGATTGCTGAGACCATCAAGTCCAACCTTTGATCCAACCATTGTGATTACTAGGCCATGGCACTGAGTGCCACATCCAGTCTCACCTTAAACACCTCCAGGGACAGTGAAACAACCACTTCCCTGGGCAGCCCATTCCAATGCCTGATTACTCTCTCTGTAAAATTTTCTTCCTAATATCCAACCTAAACCTCCCCTAGCAGAGCTAAAGCTGTGCCCTCTTGTCCTATTGCTGGTCTCCTGGAAGAAGAAACCCACCCTCACCTGGCTACACTCTCCTTTCAGGTGGCTGTACAGAACAATAAGATCCCCCCTGAGCTTCCTCCTCTCCAGGCTGAACAACCCCAGCTCCCTCAGCCTCTACTCCTGGAGGTGCTCTGGGCACTGGAGCCCAGCCTGTGGTGCAGCCCATGGTGAGGCAGCTGTGCCACCAGGCTAGGGAGGTGCATGGTGGAGCTGATATCCACCTGCAGCCTCTGGAGGACCCCATGCCCGAGCAGGCAGATGCCTGAAGAAGGCTGTGACTCCATTGGAAACCCATGCTGGAGCAGGTTTGCTGGCAGGACCTGTGACTGTGTGGGGGTCCACACTGTAACAGCAGTTCATGAAAAGCTGCAGTCTGTGGGAAGGACTCATGTTGGAGAAGTTTGTGGAGGACTGTATCCCATAGGAGGAGCCCCGCACTGGAAAAAGGAAGAGTATGAGAAATCCTCCCTGCAAGGAAGAAGGAGCAGCAGAAATTTGTGATGCACTGTCCGCAATCCCTGTTCCCCATCCCCCTGCACCACTGTGGGGAAGAAGGCAGAGAATTAGGAGTAAAGTTAAGGCTGAGGAGAAGAGAGGGGTTGGGGACAAGGTATTTTTAAGGTATAGTTTTATTTCTCATTATATTAGTCTGACTTGACTGGTAATAAACCAGACTAAATATTCCCCAAGTTGAGTTTGTTTTGCCCATGACAGTGATTTTTTCGACCACTTCCCCTGACCAGCTGAGGAGGTGAGTGCTAGAGCAGGTTTGGTGGGCACCTGGCACCCAGCCAGGGTCAACCCACCACGCAAAGCCAACACGTGTGCCTCTTCCAACAACATGGTGTTGCTACATAACAGTTTTGCAATTCTAATGAAACATCATCAACAGCTAACAGCAATGGCCCAGAGCCAACACATTTGCACGCAGATCCCATATACACTACAGGTCAAGTGTTTGGAGCATGCAATCAGCTGGTTATGAAACCAACCTAAAGGAGGATTAACAGCAAAGAAGCAGTGACTTTTGAGGCGATGAGAAGGAAAACAAATCAACAAGAGGGGCTTGCATGGCTGCTATGAACGATATTTGTGCATTGGAACTGATGTGTGCAGGGATATGTTACCAGGAGTAGACCAGGGAAACTCCATTTTGAGCGTGTGGTTTCTTCCCATTGGTCCCAGCTGTGATTTCTGTCAACTCAGAGCTGAGAAGATGCTGTGCCCATGCACACAGTACAGCTCAGCTTGCCTACACTGCCTTTACACCAGGCTTCTTCCTCTTGACGAAACACAAAGTAGAAAAGAACACACAGACAAAAAAGCTCATTACAAAGTCCTCCTATTACAATCAATGCACACAGGCTTCAAGGTAATCTCCAAAAGTAATGATCCGCTCCACCTTATCTGGGAAATTCCCACATTTTTCTATTTCTTACCACAGATCTGAAAGTTTGGGAGCTTGGGGAACTTCTCGGGATCTATTTAATTGCTGTGAAAAATACTTTCTTTTTACATTACAGTAGAGCTGGTGATTTACATTTTAAGACAAACTCACAATAGATTGAGAAGAAAGCAATTGAGGAGATAATATTCAAAGTCTTGCTCCTCCTTCCCTCACTGCTGTTTCTACTTCCTCCCCCACTCAGAGCACAGCCACACAAAGTGTTCACTTGGCATCCAGCACAGCTGAGAGGGTGGAAAACTTCGGCAGGATTAGTAGGAATCAGTAACTGAGAGTGGAGAGGGTGGACAAACTTTTTCAAACGGTAATAAAAAAGTAAACAAATAAATGAGAAAACAGTAAACAGTAAAATCAGTGGGGCAGTAAATAGTATCAATAATAGAAATATCTACAAGCCATCTGATACCTTTTCTCACTTGGACAATACTGACTTCCATGGGAGAGCTATGAGGACCATCCAACTTCACAAAAGTCAAGACTGGAAAAACTGAGGCATTCTGAGAAGAATGAATTCACAGACAGAGTGTAAACACGGATTGTTTGTGATAGCTGTAGATGAGTATTCAAAAATGAGGCCACTTTTAAACCACCACTTAGGCATTCAAAGCATCCGGTATGTAATTCTGAAAACCTTTTGCCAAGTACATTTATCAAGGTACTTTCTTACCTGAAGTTGCATGTAAAGAAATGCCTTTGAAAACACTATATTTTTCGTATCAACCAACATCCTGGATATAATCAGTGTCAATACCCCTCAATATTTATATAACTCTTTATATTTTCGAAGAGTCACCATACTAACTGTACCTAACTAATACTGCATGACTGAAGTCTCTCTGGCTGCAAACCACAAAGTAATCCCACATAATTGCACTGTTTGAGAAATGCAATTTTGTGAGAGGACTCTTGGTACCAAAAAGCTTTAAAAAAGCTGCAGTGGTGTCTACTTCTTCCCACGTGTATCACCTCGCAATGCTGAAAATGTGGCCTAACTTCTTGTACAGACTCTCGTGGTTCCACTCCTCCCCAAAACCCCCAAAGACCTTAAGAGAAGATTCAAAGAAGCACAGGAAGGAAGACGACTAGTAAGAATACCCAGAGGTATCAATTGTAAAGAACCATAAATTCCCCAGGTAATAATCTGTAGCTCCATTTCCTACGGAAACAAGTTTATGTGTCTGTGCTGTCTTTCTAATCATCTGTTTGTCTGCCTTGTCCCTGCCACACACAGTAACTTCTGGACCTGTCAATCTTGACAAAAGTGTAGAAATCCCAAGGAAAATTAAGTTCTTACCAGTGTTGTGAAAAATGGCAACTGGTAAAGGACAGGTGCCCAAATTCCTGTGCTGATGACATTAAAAAAAAACCACAAAGAATGCAGCTGTTATATTTCTGTTTGGCTGCAAATGGCTTACCAGTAAGTACAGACACAGCTCTGTAAGATGCATCTAGCACATACTGTACTCCACTGGGGAGACTAGGCATAAAGGACATCAGGATACTTCAGGATTACATACAGTGTTTATCAAGAATGTAAATCTGAAGTAAAACAATATTTAATTCCAGTGTTCATGGAACAACTTCCCCTAGGCATCTTTTCTACAATACAGTATGAAGGTGTATTCAGGCTGTGCAAGCCCAAGACAGGGAAGTCAAAGACTTCTAGTTTAGCATAAATTTCTCTTGCAAAGGGAAGGAGCTGAAGAACTACATGGCCAAGAAGAGTAACTGGAAGAATCCCTGCAAAACTCCAAAAGGATAATCCTGTGGGAGCAAGAATAAACTACTGAAAATCCAAGATAAAAACATAATCTGTTCTCAAGTCATAATCTAATCAATACAAAGCTCAATCTATAATGGCAGCACAGCATGCGGGTTAACCACAGGTTGTGTACCTAATGCAGAAATTATAGAGTGAGGCTGAAAGGCTTGTGCTACACAGGAGATCAGGCTGTATGATCATAATGGTTATTTCTGAGCATAAAATACATGAATTTCTGAAATGCTCATAAGCAAAACTTTCCATACAACAGGGTTGGAGTTAAGATGGACTACCTACACCTCCTCTGATACTTATGAGGACAAGCCACTTATTGTTTCATGTAGACATCTTTATTGTAAATCCAAAGGCCTTAACTACTGTAATTTCATGGAGAGAAATTAGTGAGAAGTGTGCTCCTAGTATGGAACAAGAAAAATCAAAACAGTACCTGAAATGAGCCTCTTGTAAGGACAGAGAATTGCGGAGTTGCAACACACTCACATGATGCTGGAAGGTGAATCATGCCCCCAGCTGAACAGGAAGGGAAGCAGCTCCTCGGGGCCCTCCTACTGAGCCCGATGAAAACTATTTCCAAGTCCCATGCCTTGTGGTTAGTATGAGCCTGCATGTTGGAATAAGACACGCCAGCCAACCCAGAAAGTGTCTGTATCTCCTCAGTACACCAATTTGTCCTTTCCTGTGTCCTGTCTTCAGCTATAAGTTAGATTCTTTGGCTCTTCAGAGACCCAAAAAGTAATCCTCTTAGCCAGCTGTGCATCATCAGAGTGGGAGCAGATGAGCTCTGCCTTGCAGATGAGCTCTTCCCTACTCTTTAGGCAACCAGCTGAAGGCCAGATACATGAGGCTGATAATTCAGGGGTGCAGGACAATGCACACTGAAGAACAGACACAGCCTGATCCTAAGGCTGGGTAATGATTTCCTTTGCTCACTCAAGTGGCACTTTTTCAGGGTAGCAGGCTTTAGGCTTTTTCCAAACAACTGGTGAAAATAACTAAAAATTTAAAACATTTGGGCCTTCCATTAGCACAAGTTTGAAAGAATATTCAAAAATTCTCCTATGAAACTTTTGAAAATGCATTTATTGCTCCCAAACATTCTGACAAGGTTCACAAGCCTGATCTTCCAGCTCCAAGGGAATATTTATTCTGTGGCCTGCCCTTGAAGTCTTTGTCTAGTTATTTCTTCTGGAACCCCAGACATCAGAACAGAGCACAGATTATTGTGCAGAAAACAAAGCATTTTTCTATGTCCCCTTTTTATGCCTTTGAAGAGCAGACCGGTTCTTTGCGGTAGTAGGTCTTTCCTTGTAGTAGGAATTTGTGTTAAGATGATTATTTGTGATGACTCCAATCACGCTTCTCTAAGACTCTTTTCCAAACCAGAGGTGATTTTTCAGCAGGTTTACATGGTATTCCTGTCTGATGGCACTGAAATCCACTGTAAAAGCTCCTTTGGCAGCAGTAGTTGGTAGACAGAATAGAAAGGGAATTCTATGGCAAATAGTTTGTGACAGAAGCAGTCTACCAAATTGCCCTGCTTAAGTTCCCTACCTCAGCAGAACCCATCTGTGGTATTAGTACAGATTACTTATTCATTTATATAAGATGATGAATGTCTTATGACATCTATCTTAGCCTGTTAAGAGAAAGAAACTGAGAAATGCAGACTTCTTCAGTCCACCTGTAGCAGAATTACTTTAAATCACTTCTTAAGACCTTCACATTGATTAATTTTTTCCTCAGCAATCCCTTGTTTTTTCCAAAGGATTAAGTCTCAGAAGGGGTATATTATTACAAAAAGACAAAGATCAGACACTTAGTTAGATGTCAAATCATGTGTCTGTCATGTGCTGTATGGTTATTGCCATGCACATCTATTCTATCCATCTTCAGACTGTTCCTCTGTGGCCACAATACACAGGCACACAAACCTTCACATTTGGAAAATTCCACAGTTGGTTGGTACTTTCTTGCCTGGTTGGTGACCCGCACCGAAAAGTATCTGCAGAGAGAGTATTAAAGCAATGGGAAAAGCCATCAGCTGCAGCACAGCCAAGGCAAATTCTGTTGGTTGAAATCCTTCAGCACAGATGACAGCCATGTAGCTCTGTGTTTGAGCACCATGGAAATATTTAGAACTTGATTTTCAAGCAAGGCATCTGTGATTAAGTAGGGCTGAGCACTATGCACAGCCTGATCATTCTTCCAAAAGCTCTCCCACTCCACCCTCCATTTACTTCTGCTGTCCCCTGTGCTGCAGAATGGGGCCAGTTTCAGCGTGCAGGGACTTTCCCTGGCAAAGGAAGATGGGAAGGGATTTGATACTTTGTTTTGGATTACTTCAAGAACTGCAAATTACATTTTTAGCTCTTTTTGGGTAAGGTGCCCAGACTCCTTGAGGCATAGGCTACTAAAAATGCTGGCTGAGTTTCGAAAAGCACTGTGCAATCTGGGATGACTCTTTAAGTGTCATACGTGAGACATCTTTAAAGGGGCCCAGTTTCCAGTCAAAGCTGAGGACATCTGAAAATCTTTCTCTTTCAGGATGCCTCAATTTGACTGTGCAGGGACATCTGGTATTCAAAGTAGACAAGAAGAGAGAGTATCCCTTCACTGAGCAGGGGGAAGTAAAATTCTAGACATATAACTCCTTTACACCACATCTTTTTTTTTCCTATTTCCTATTTAAAAGAAATCATCAGGTTTATCTTAAATTCTTTTAAGGGAAACTGCTTAAATAGGAGACTAGAAGTGGGACTAGAGAGAAGGCTTGCTGCAGATTAAGCTGAGTTCTTTCCATTGATTTGTAAGTGACAGCTCGATCAATTCTGTCTCAGTGTGGAAGCCTGGGAATAGCTTTTTTGCTTTCCATTGTGTGCTGCCAATCGCTGCCATGTGATATGCAACTCATCCCCTTGCAAATATCAAAGCAGTATGGGGCAGGAGAAATAGCCATGGCAAACCAAGCAGCCTTGAGCATGGTTTTGGGTTCTGTGGGCATGCCAACACGAGAGTGTGCATGTCAGTGAAGCATAGGCTGGTTCACTATCAAAGTTCTTGTGGTTTCTAACATTTGCCAGCCTTCACTCCATCAGAAGGATTTCAGTTGTGCATTCTACCCCACAATGGGCAAAAGAACCAGAAATCATCTCTCCTCCCCCCTCCTCCACCAAAGACTAGAGGAGGATTAACAACTAGACATTTAAGTCAGACACACCCATGAAGAGGAATGAGGCACAAGGTTAGGAACCCATCCAAAGAATGGTTGCCTATCCCCTTACTAAACTAAAGCCTCTTTTTGCTCAAGAAGACGACAGAAAGGCTAGGAAACAAAAATTAAAATCAGATTGAAACCAGCCATGCCTAAGAAATACCCCACATTATATGTGCACAGATCAGTTTCATTAAAATATTTCCCCATTCTCTCTTTTTCCTCCTCCTAATACTTTGGCTGTTTCCTTTAGTTGCCCTTTAAACTGCAAAGCAAAATGCTTTTACTGACACAGTTTGCAATTTTGAAGCCCGAATCTTAAGCAGCAGGTGCTTAGTTTTAATGGAATTTTTCCATTCCTGAATGTCTGGGAGCATCAGTAGCACCTCCCTCCTACACAGCCCCTCACCTTTGATCCTTTGCCATTTGTATTTGTGGATTTTCATTTAATGTATTTCTTCTGCTTTCTGCAATCTGCTTTTTCACTGCAAACCCTTCGACCGCTCCTCTCCTTTCTTTTACCTCATAGGGTTGGCAAGTGCTGTCTGCTAAAATTCCCTATAAAATATGAAGGGTCTTGCTGCCTCTGGTCTTGCTATCTCTGACCTCATTTTCATCAGCACTGGGTCTACTTTACACTGCGCTGGTAACTTAAAAGGGCCTTACACTGGTTGTTAATATTTGCACCACAAGAACAATTATATTTTAATTGCCAGAGGTCCTAGGTCTTCTCTGCATACACAAAAAGAACCACAAAAAAAACCCCAAACAAACAAACAAACAAAAAAAAGAAACCAACAAAAAAAGCATTGAACCAAAATAACAGTTGGGTTTAGTTCATACAATTTTGGGGCAAGTCTGTGTGTGGGCACTTCTGTTCCATACTAACAGGTTTTGTTTCCATTTAATTTTAGCTTTCTGGTTGATCTGATTTCAGTCATTTTCTCTTACAGTTTCCTTTTCTGAGTTAATGTAAATTATTTTGTACAGGCCTAACTTCAAGCAAAACCCAAGGGGAAGGCATTTACACTCACATTGCAATGACATTTCTAAAGGCGAGGATTAAAAGTAGCTGCATCAACTGTTTGGTGGCAAACATGGGATTCACATGCTAACACTGGAATTAGAGATGCTACACTAAGGGAAAGCCTGCTCTACCTGATGCTGGCAGATTGCTCCTGGACACAGTACAATTTGACAAAGTCTAATCATCAGTCTAATCATCAGACTACAGTTCCAGTAAGGAACTTGCTCCTTTTATCCAGGAATGCCTCCCCAAAGTTTGTGTTTTAGTTAGTTTTCCAAGTGTATTTGTGATTTATTATTAAAGAACAGGTTTTTCCCTTCATTTGCCTTTCTATTGCTTATCAGATTCACAGATATACCAGTATCAAAAAGCAATGGCATGCTGCAGGAACAGCCTTGGCCTTATTCACTAATAACTTGACACGAATTTGACTGAAAAAACCTGTTTTAAAACAGGCATTTGCATTGTTCAGCAGTAAATCACACGGGCTCCCACAGCTTCCTCAGAACTGAATTTTAACTGAGCCTTCCATTCTTAAAAAGGCAACCCAACTCCAGAAAGCCATACCAGCCACTTCCTTAATCCACAAAGCTCAGGGGCTGTCTCTGCATGGACAGCATGCAAAAATGTTTAATGCTAACACAAATACCTTTCATAGATTATTCCGATTCTCAGGTTGATTTCTAAGCCAGCTGTTCTCTGGCTGATTCAATGTGCAGATTTCATTTTAAAACAAGAGTATATTGCCTGGTTACCTGCCATATAACTAGATTTTACAGGTGTAGGGCATGTTTGTAATGCTTGTTCATCCACTTGCAGGGGAAAAAATCATAAAATAAAATAATTCGTGCAGCTTTCTTGGATTCTAATGTTTTCTCCCCAAATTTCAGACACTATATCAACAGAAGAATGCCAGGAATTACTTCATGCTTTATATATGTACCTGTTACAGATTATATTCATTAATTTCAAAGCCAGCTGCTATTTTTATTTAAAGTAATTCTTGATGGTACAATTTTTAAATATATATATACATGTATTTCATTCCAGTAAGAAGAACTTTTTGCTGTGACATACAAACATTTAAGCCTACCTTGATTATAGATCTATTACTTCTTTGTGGAGGTGTTTTGGTTTTTTTTCATGTAACTAGCTTCCTACTCCTCCTGGGGCTTATTCTCTGTAGAGCAATTTTGGCAAAGAAATACCACCAAATACAAAGGAAAGTCATGAAAATATAAGAAACTCATCAGAAGAAACTAATAATCATTTAACAGTAAGGTCAACTGTAGTACAGACTGTTGAGCTGGGAATTCAAACAACTGGATTTGGCTCCTTGCTCTATCACCAATCAACTCTGTGATCACAGGCAAATCATGTTCCCTTGCCATATCTTTGTATTTCCTGTACAGTTGTGTTAGCCTTGCCTATTTAAATTATAAAATGTTAGGAACTGGAGTTGTCTCTTACTATTTGTTTATACAATGACTGACAAAATGGGCCCCACTTCGTATTGGAATGAAATGCAAATAATAATTTTCTGATATCCTGTCTCCCAGAGATGCTTCAGAGGAGTATGAACCACTGTCCCAAGCTATATCTGATAAATTGTGCATTACTCTATTGTGGGAGAGATTTCTTTCTAATCCGAAATCCATCTGTCTTGCTATGCTGCAAGTGATAGTTTCTGGGCAGAGAGCATACTAATTGCAGGATTAAACTCTTAGCTAACTCTTGGGTGGAAACAGTTTCCCATAACGTGGTAGAAAACACATGTTGGTTTCTGTCTGCAGACCCTTGAACATCACAGCCCTGATCTCGGCTGGGATATTTAGGTACTCTGTTGAACTATGTCTGTGCAATATAATGCCATTAAAATTAAATAATAACTAGCTATCAAAAGGTATTATTGAGATTTTGGTGGCTCCAGTACTGCTTAGTCTGGTTTAGTTCCTCTTTGAAGGCAGAGACAATTGTGCTGAATATAATGAATTCTGCACCTCCCTCAAATAAGTAGCACACAGAGCTGAAAAATTAATTATGAATTTTGCTAAGCATCTTAGGATAATTTTAGCTTTACAAAGACACAGAAACTTGAAACTTATTATATCTAAAGTATGTCTTTGTACATAGCATTTTTCTATAATAGCTCTCATTCCTGTAGATGTACACAGATTATATATTTTTCTCAAAGGTGAATGACTGGCATTGTTGCTATGACACGGACCCCCCCATTGGCAAGGTGCTAGAAACAGCTAGTCCTCAACATCTTTTCTCCCAGATACCAGCCTGCCAGACACAAATGTGAAGAAAATATTTTGGAAATTATTCTGCTCACATCTCCTCTTCTTAGGGCTCTCCAGTCAAAAGCATTCCTGCTAACAATATGCTAAACTTCCCATATTGTTAAAATGTACTGAAAACACCAGAGGCAACCACATTTTTCAAGAAAAGCTAGACTGTTTGACAAAGTTACTTGTTTTAATCTAATTTTTACAGTTGTGGTTGCAGTGCCAATACAAGCAGTACCACCCAATCAAGAGTTCTCCTCTATACTTTGCAATATTGAAGCAAGTCGCTATGTCAGAAAGCATTAGTAAACTCAAGAGTAAAGTTAGCTGGGTGAAGGGGGTGAATGGAGTAGGATGAGCCATGCAGTGGGTTGCAGCAAGAGATGCTTTTCTATGCTTAGTTCACAAAAACAGATTTGTGTCTGGGATAACACAACTCTTCTAGAGAGTAGGATTAAGGATTCTAGAGCAGAAAGTAATTACTCCCATCCTTAGCTTCTGCTCCCAGCACCTTCTAACTCCTCTTTGCCCTTATCCTAAAATGGTCCACCCAGCTGCCTGGTAGCACCCACTGTACGCTAGACCAGTCTCTGACAATAGTGGAAAGCAGATGCTCTTGAAGAACTGTGAGAATAGAGCAGGAGCATGGAATATTTCCCCACGATGCTTTCCCAGCCTCTAACAATTCACCATCTAGCTCCAGTATCCCACCCTCCTCTTAAGCATACTCCCCTGTTCCTCCCAAATCCCTCTCCCTAGTCTCCTATTAACCAACACCTACTCTAATATCCTGAGGATAAACACCACAAGGAACTTAATAGAACTTAATGAGCTTATCTGTCCCATGCAGCTCAATTACTTTCAATCAACTTTCAATGCCCTTTCTTGTTCCCAAAGCCCACAGCTCCCCATGGCATTTTTCTTGAACCCTAAGCCTCATTCTCACTCTCTCCTTCTCCCACTCCTTTCTCCAAAACCTTCTACTGACCTTAAATAGTGAATACTCTGAATGCTTGATCTTCTTCACTATTTACATTTTTCCAGTTCGTTCATTAATCAGTGTACTCCCCCACTTATTCCTTCCACAAAGCTGACCAGTTGCACACTGTTCACTGAAAGACAGAAAGATTAGCAAGTGCTTCTGACTAAACTGAACATATTCGTTGTATTCTTCCTCTGGATGAGTTAGATCTCTGCAGCTGGGATTTATCCTTAATGATAAGCCAAGTAACCCCACTTTGCAGTATGCGCTGCAAACAACACATTTGAAGCAGGTGTGGGAAAATTCAGCAAAGCACTAATGACTCCTAAAAGTGCTAACAGAACTCGAAATCATGCTGAAAGATGTAATGCCATAGAGAGAATTTTTTTGAGGTTGACCACAAACAAAATTAAACCAGAAGCAGATAAAGAAATCAAATAGTGTGGACTTATTTAATTATATATTATTTAGAACTTTCAGAGGAACTGTGTCATTTATGTACATGCAACAGCAATTGTAGAGTACCACAGACTTCTATATTGGATATGAGACACAGCCTTTCTTGTCAGAGAAACCCAAAGGCTGTTTTCTTGAGTGGCTCAAAGGAAAGACAGGCCCATGACATCTTTATTCTTTCTCCTAGGTCAGCCAACAGAAGTGGATTCTTTTATATAAAAAGTCTGGATACTCAGCTTCACAACTCTGGCGCTGTAACAGGCTGATCTAGTCGAGCAAATGCTTCCCTTCCATCTCTATTCCCAACCAGCTTTGACTCATAATGTGACTAGAGAGGGATAAGGCCACAGTTTTCCCAAACAACTCAGTAGGAGCTCAGGATGCTTTTGCTTTTAGATCTGAGCTGCTTGTGGTAGTCCTAATTGAAAGAAAGTGAAGCTTAGTCCTTAGTACATCTTCAACTGGCTCACCAAAAATCAAAACCCAAATCACTTATCAACTTTGAAAAGTTCATTTTAATTAGTACTTTTGTGCTGTACCTGTCCTCTTCTGTAAATCCTTATGAATCCTTTTGAAAGTGCTATACCACGTCAGTCCAAATTCTACTAAAATAATTATGTTCTGCTTGGTTTACAGACACAGACATGTATGTTCTACGTACATGGAGAACACACGCCTGCTTTATACGGCGCACTTTCCGTGACACGTGGAAAGCGCTGCGGAAATCTACGGCAAAGGACGGCACGCACATAATCCTTACATCTGCATGCAAGTAAACCCACAAATCTCACAGAAGCTGCTCACATGGCATGTTTTCAGATTGAGAAAGACAGAAAGGGAAATCTTGCTATTTTTCATTACTTTTAATTAAAGCAGCGGATGATTTCCTTAATCCTATTCATACTACGCTGTATTTTACAACTTGAACAGTTTTAAATAGGATTCAGATCTGAGTTCTTGAATTTTTAACTCTCACTGTCTACCACATTTAAAGGTCATAAATAATGCTGCTTTCAAATAAAAGATTTAGAACCAGATTCAGGAAATATTTAGTCCTGTGGGCACAGTGTAAAATCAATGTAAAGGATTGTAAAAAAGGACTTAAGAACCAACATATTTTGGTGAATCTGGGCTATCTTTCAGATTTTCTGAGCACTTCAGGAACATGGATCCTTTCTGAGAGGTCACAAACTGATAACAGAAAAGTAAATCATGGATGTCTTAAAATTCTTTATTTTGTTATTTCTGGATAAAAATAGTAATGAAAACACACAAATAATGTGCTATTTTCATTATAAACTAGGACTAAGTTAAAAATAACATTTCAGGGAGAAACTACAGTTAAAGGAAAGTTCCTATAAAAGGAAGGAAACAAAAGGGGGAAAAGAGAAAGTGACTTTGAATGTGGGAAAATAATGGAAGAAAACACTTTATGCTTTTAGGAGACCTCCTTGTGCTCCTCCACATCTGAATCCTGATCCAGATATGTCAAAATCAATAGTAATAATAGTACTATGACCACGTGGAAAAATTCTCTGACTGCATAGGAATGGGATTACATTGAAATCAGCCTCTTTCCAAGATGTAGAAATTTTAAATTAAGTGATAGGAACAGTGGAGGTCTGAGGTTTATTAGCAGACTGGTCTACAAGGTGTGGTGTTTCCCTTAAGAGCAAATCAAATACTGGTTGTCATACAGGAACAAGCTCTTCAGAACTGTCAAAAAAGAGGAAAACAGGGAAGAAAAACCCTGCAGAATTGTAACACATTGTGCATAAGAATGAGTACTTGTAAAAAAAAAAAAATGTTTCTGATGTGATGAATTCAGTACCTCCAGCATAACTGTGAGTAATTTACATTCATTAGCGGTATAAACTCAGAGCTTGGAGAAGAAATAAATTCATACCAGAACATCTAGATTTCCATTTCAACTGGTTACATGCAGATTAGCATCCTACTTATACATACAGATGTACTGATACCACATAGATGCATGTGCACTTGCATTCACACAATGGGATGATTACTAAATATATATATATATTATATATACACTTACACAGCACACATAGAGCCACTTCTATCACTAGGACACTGAGATTCTCAGGTGCTTACTGCCCACATGGAGAATACTATTAACAACAGCACGGTTTCAGGTTGCTTCCTTCTCAAAAAAGTCTGATCCTCATGAAGTGACATCTTTGACATTCCCATTACAAAATGGGGAGCACCCACTGGATGCAGAGACATAAAATTCTAGTACTTTTGGTAACTTGCTATACAGCTTTACATAAAGTAGTTACTCTGTGTGGTTGTGATGCAGCAAAACATTTCAGCATGGGCTCAAACGACCCAGGCTCCTCAGTTGCAACACAGTGATGATGGTATTGGCTGATTTAACTCAGGTTATTGCGCAACCCTCGGTGACAGTTGCACAGAGAGATGGAGTTGTAGAGCAGCTACAGTGTTGTAACCACTATGGCCATTAAACTTTCCTTAAAGCAAAGATAAACTTTTTTCTATGACCCGTGCTAATCATCACCTTCCCTTCCTGCTGTGTGTCCCACTCAGTTCTAATCTCCTCACTGCCCACAGTGTGGTTAGGCATGGCATTGCCACATTCCCACTCTTTCCTTTCCAAAAGAAACGAGGGCAGGGGAGAGCAAGGGACAGTGAGAGTGCACATCACAGAGAGTGGGGATGTTTAGCCAGCTGGATCTGTGAGCTGTGAGGGTCCCTGGGCTGCAGAGGAGATCAGACATAAAGAGCAGGGGAAGAGGCAGAGCCCGGAACATGTCATTTCTCCTCTGCAATGAGGAAAGGATGGTTTAGTGATGAGTAGGTACTCAAGGGCTGCAGCACAAAAACTCATTCATTATGACCTTAGGGAAATTGTTCTTTGTCCCTGTGCAATGGGGATAACAGTTCTTAAGTGGTTCCCAAGATGTCAAGGTTTATGATTTTATCCATTGTTTGGATGCAATGGGAATAGACCCATTTAAGTATCTTAGGCAAAAAGGAGCTGTATTTTCCAATTAAATGTATGCAAAAAAAAGGGTTAACACTGGTAGAAATGAAAAGCCAAACTTACTTCTAGATTTTGTATGAATTAAAGTAATTACTATTTGCAACAAAATGAAATAGACTATGATCACTAAGAGCCTAGTCAGGAACCTGCCTATTACCTACCTACTAGACCAGAACAGAGTCCTTGAAGTAATTTTATGCAAGTAGTTAACAACTCCTTTCAGATGGATATGACTTAAGAGCTTTGAGAAAAGGCTTTTAGCAATTCAGATTTCAATGGCCACATTTCTGTCATACATGAAAATGGTCTAATCATCATGTTTCAATTAACATTGAAACATAGTACAACTTACTGTCCTTATTTCCTCTCAACATACAGATGACAGATTCTGAAAAGGATCAAATATTGTAAAGTCTTTCAAAGGACGCCTTGCAGAAAGGATGAGATACTGAAAGTAAAGAAAATGAACCTTCATTTTAGCAGAGTGTGCCTTTAAGGCATTAATAACAAATGCTAAAACACCAACAGGAAACTTTTCCAAACTGGTTATGATTAGCTGTTTAATTCTGTATACTGCCCCAAGGAATCTGAACACCCATTGAAACCAAGGATCTTCCTTTACACAAGGAGACATAAAACATAATCCCATCGACTTTAAGGCAAGTAACTTCCAAGGGATTTGCTACAGCGATTTATTTGCAACAGGTTTGCTGCAATAATAACTTTTCACTTCAAGTACACAATGTTTGTCTTTCGCAAAACAGTTCCACTTCATTTTCTATCAGAGGGCCACCAATCCTTCGTGCCAGGATTTCATAAAATTAATAAATCTACTTCCATAATCCTTGCTGCTTTTACTGACAAATGTAATAAACTACAGGATGCAAAACTCTGGAAGCCTACTGGGATTTATTTTCTTTTTTTTTTCCTTGACAAGCTTTACAGAGTAGCACTTCTGAGACATGCTCATGTGCTGTAAACCTAATCCTTAGCAATTTCCTCTTTTCTCAAATAACCCAAATATGTTATGAATAGTGAAGGATTTCCTCTATCAGACAACACTTGTTTTTTTGGGGTATTTTTTGGGGGTTGTTTTTTCTTTTTTTTTCCCATCTGAGTTGTTCTCAAGGAAATACACTGAAACAATTGGATGTTCTCAGGTAGACATAGGCAGATACACTCCTAAGGAAACATGTCTTCTTGACTAAGAAGGTGTCCTGCAATTTAAAGGCAGTACAACTGGTGAGAGAACTGAAGCCAAACCTGATGGGACCTGCAACCAAGGGAACCTTTGTTTTCCTAACTCCACCACAGCAGGCATTTCAGTTCTATCTTTTATGTCCAACTCTGTAAAAGATTTGCTTTTCTACTGTAGCAAATCACACATGGATTGACTTTTTAGAGCTGATGAGCCAGTGAGGTCAAATAGGCTCCTAATATTTTCTGTTCTTAATCCTCTTCCCCCTAAAATGTGGGTGATGTAACAGAAGGTGCCTGTCTTCTGCAGATGGCCCTGTATCCCTGCCTCCCTTCTCTAAACTGAACCCATCCTTTGGCTTCTGTAATGTTGGTTGACAAGTGTATTAGTACACACACATGTGCCTGCAGTGATGTCAGGTACTCTTGTGGAAACAATGCCAACCCAATGGAGGTCCATGCAAAGTACACAATAGCACTGACCCATCTGCTGAAAGAGTCTGATGTTTGCTACAGAAAGGGCAGCCCGAAACACAGCTCTTAAGGAAAAAGCCAGAAGGCTGGTTCCTATCACCTTCCTGCTACCCCATATAATGGCTGCAGTCACAACTCTACCTTATCCTTCTGCTGCTGAGAGACACTCCTGATTTGCCTGGGAAGTGGGGAATAGGGCAATGTAAGTGCAACGACTCCATTATTTCTTGTTTATTCTGAAAGGACCAATAAATGGATAAACACAAATCTTGGCTGGAATAGCTGTGACAAAAAATGGGAGGATTTTTTTGACAGTCGGTTACCTCCAGGAAGTCTTAAGATAGTCTAAAACTCTCTCTTCAGCATGAAGAAAAACTGCTCAAAATTTCCTTAAACTGACAAGTAACACTTAAGAAATTAATCAAATTGAGACAATTTTCATTTTTCTACACATACAGCTCCAAATCAAATATTACAGGAGCACTGAAAATCTGAAGCAAATGCCCCATGAGGCATGGAAAACAATTAGTGGGCAGAAAAGGAGAAGCATTCAGTGCACCCCTCACCCTAGAAGTCCAAGCCAATTACAGTAGAAATAGTCAGTGATTCAGCACAAAGGCTCCTTGGCAGACTAGTGAGGAAAAGGCACAACTCCAGCTGGGTCACTCAGAGAAAAAAAAATGCAATAGTGCATCATAAGGGCAGCATTTGAGTTTCCAGCCCTTAAAAAGGGGGACATTTAATTTGTGTCATTCCTAAAAGGACTTTCTTCATTTATGTTTTCTCTCAAAATACAGACCTAAAAGTGGTTTGTTATCACAAATGATTCTGCAACCATCAAGGGTGTCTCCATCAGCTCAACTAAAGGGATGATGCATTTCTGGAGGGATGGACTCTGATACTTCTGTGAAGAACACAGTGCAACCCAAAATTTCACCATCAGGAGGATTCTGTCATGATTTTTCCTAAAAGAAAAAGTGGAGTCAAAAATCACAGAATATGCTGAGTTGGGAAGGGACCCACAAGAATCACCGAGTCCAGCTCCTGGCCCTTCACAGGACCATCCCCAAGAGTCACACCATGTGACCAAAAAGAGGAGCTTCAGGTAATTGCTCTGGAAACATGCTGAAGGAGTCCTGAACTTAACTGATGGAAGAAATAATCAAAAATATGAAGGTTGGGGTTTGATTGACATTTTTTCTTGGTTTTTTTCTTTCTTTTTTGTTTTTTCTGGCAGAGGAGACAAAATTTTGGTAATTGTCAGAGACAAGACACTTTCTGTCTGTCCCAGGCTGAGCAATCCAGGTCTTGAGTACACATAAACCCTTTGTAAAATTAATTTTGGAGGAGTTATAGATTAGAAAAAAGATAAAGGGGAAGATAAAGTAGAGGAAGGAGTCACAAAAAGTGGAGAGAGTACGGAGTTATGGAGGGGAAAAAAAGAGTTAAATGGCTAGGGCACAAAATAATAGAGTGAGCAGGAGAAGAGGAGAGTTTGATGTCAAAAGTGATGAAAAGGTAACTGAGATGCTTATCATTGAGATTCAGAAGAAATGTTGCTGGAGAAAGAAGATGGCAGATATGAAGAGGAGTCGTCACTTGCAGTTGAGGAAGTTTTTGTGATCACAAGGATTTTTCAGTCAACTGTGGCTGACTCAGTGAGCAACGCAGTTAGGAACAGGGGTGAAATAACCAAGCAGTGATGGTGTGGTGGGAGCCAACAGATGATTTGACAAAAGACAGAAAAAAACAAAAAAGCTAATTTGGATGGATTGTGCCTGAAAAAAATCAACTGCATGGGCTTGAGCTTCACCCATGGACAGCATGATAAAGAAAAGGAAATCAACTTCAAGATATATCCTCAACTTCTGCAATTGAAAGTCTTGTCCAAGAAGTGCTTTTAGCAAAGAATTTATCTTGAAGATAAAGCTGCAGACAGTAAAAAATAAACCCTTTAGGAATATTTTAAAAACATATGTATGTATGATCTTACTTGCCTAAAAATAAAAAGATGAAGTTAAAATAAAAGCTTTTGCTGTTGAAAAAAACCCAACCAAACTCCAGGACTTCTTCCTCTTTTCTTAATAATAAAACCACAACATACCACAATACAAATACTGTTCTTGCAAAACTATTGTCCTAACAGTGATACCAATGATGCCAGAAGTGTGAAGTTCATAAATTTTACTGTCCAGCTGGAAGAGTATGTACATGTTACTGTTGCACAGCACTCCTATAAAACATTTAGAATATAATCATTTTAAGGTGATACTGTCAGTATTTAAACAATGCTAGATCTCTTTTTATTTTTTTTTTTTTTGTGCTCTTGTTTCAGATAGCACCTGGCAATTCTATAATTAAAAGACAACAAGGGATTTATTTCCTACTGCTCCAACATGGACTGCCTGCAGAAAGCAGGTTTCACAAGGGCTTTCAGATGAGGCTGTGGAATCTCCAGTCTTGGAGGTTTTCAATACTCAGCCAGACAAAGCCCCAAGCAACCTGGTCTGAATTCAGCATTGAGCCTGCACTGTCCGGCAGGATTCTGGGATGCAGAACATCTGCTATGAGCAATTTCAGTGTTTATCTCCTGGCAGTCAACCTTGGTAACAGGCCCCTTGTTAAGCAGTGTGTTCAAGACTCACTTAAGTAAATAAGGTTATAGAACATGTAAAGGTAAACCCGGTATCTGAACAATTTCAGTTGATGAGGGAGTGAGTCTGAAACGCAGTATCTGACAGAGGAAAATGGGGTAAAAACTGACAACAAAATAGCAGGAGGGACCGCAAGTAGACACCCTCCTTGCTGTCTTCTGTGTTGCTCAGTACTGCACTTGTCCTTCACAAGACAGATTTTAAACATGGTGCTATGTAACTTCTAATAAGATTCAGTTCTACCTGTGTCCCGGCTATGGCTAGGACAGGGTTAATTTTTCACAGTAGCCAGGAGGAAGCATGACTGGGACACGAAGGTTATTCCATTCCACCTCTCATTGCCAGGGGCAGGGGGAAGGGACTGTCTTCCAGGGAAAAGGGGTTCCTTCCAGTTCAGAAAACGTGAAGGAGGGAGCGGTATTGCCTGTTATCGAGGTGTTTTTCTGTGTGAATCATTTCCTTGCTTATTCCCTCTCTCATTAGTATTGTTGCTGTTACTGTTCATTTTCTTATCTCATTGCTGTTGTCAGTAAATTGTTCTATCTCCCTCCATGATCTTTGCTTTTTGTACCTCCAGGTGGAGGTGGGAGGGGGAGCGGTGTGTGGTTTTAGTGGGAATACTAAATTGGAGAGTACCATTCCTAAACTACAACAACCTGCAATGTATCAGATTAATTGACTAGACTTCAAACTGACTTTTTCAATCAGCTCTCTCAGGCTCCCCCTGTTTTCACTAGGGGAAAATGTGAAACATGGCTTCAGGTTTTCCAAAGTGACAAAGATAATATCTTGACTCTCAAAAGGCTTATAACCTCCAGTGCTCTCCCATTTGTGTGGGGGAAATCAGAGTTGGGTGAAGCATCTTGTTAACAGTAAACTTGGGATTCTGGAGACCTCCTGGATGTCCCTGTCTCATCCTTCACTGTATGGTTTAGGTCTGTTCCAACAGACTCAGTTTCAGTCAGGCCAGTAAGCAGCATCTAAAAGTCAATACATGTTTCAGAAGCACTTCAAACACGTCATGCAAAAATCACTTCTGAAAAATCCACAGTTTAAATATACTAAATACTTGCAAACCTGAGAAAACAGAAGCATGTTACCCCTAAAAAATTGTAATTTTTCAGGCTTTCTATCTGCCTGTGGATATACACTGCCCCTGCAATATGCCACAAACATTAAACTTTCAACTGGAAGAAAATGAGAACAATTCTCAGCCACCTCTTTCATAAAAACCCTTCAATCATTTGTAATGTTTTTTGACTAATGAATAATAGAGCTGGTTCACTGAGCTATTGAAGTCGTATTATTTACAGCTGGAGAAAAATGAGGAACAGTCATTTCTAGGGAGGCCAGAAAAATACATTCATGCAAACTAAATTAGATTATGACTTTTTTGCCATTGGATTGAGAATATAAAGGATAACCTTTTAAACTTTTACTTTGCCTGGCATTGCATTTATATTTCCAAATGAAAGACCTTGAACAGGAAACTTCACAAGTGTTAACAGGTTTCAGCACAATTGTTGATGTGCAGAGACCAAATACAGATGGAAATTCTGAAATATTGCTGTAGTTGGAATGTCCATGCAGAGCCTTTTAAAACAGCACTCAGTGGCACTTAATTTTTTTTTAATCATGTGGTGTCAAATTATACACCACTGAGCAAAGACTTGTTAAACAGACTCTTGAGAAAGCATCTTTACAGTTTTGTTTTGGGTGGGGTTTTTTTTGGGGGGAAGATGGTTGTTCTGCTTCGCTGGTTGTTGGGTTTTTTAACAGGGATTGGTGGGGAGAAGGTAAATGTGCAGCTCTACAGTCTCCCTGCTGTCCTCCTCTGTGCCCCAAGTACCTGTGCAGTGTCAGAGGCTGCACAGACACATGGAGAGGAACCTGGACCAGGCAAAAGTCCATTCCTCATGTCTGCACTGCACATACAGCTTTTCTCAGGGAGAACTAGGCAGGGAGGTATTTCAGCTACCTGCTTGCACAATTATAATTGTTTTTCAAATCCTAACACTCAGATTGGATGGAATTTGATCACTGCACAGCATGTCTCAGTGCAGCTTCCCCACAGGCAGCAGAGCTCTGTTAACAAACAAACAAACAGGGCTGCTCTCCAGTAATGGTCAGTTCCTGCACTGCAAGGCTTTCAGAATCACCACCAAGGGGCTTGGGAAGAAGAAGGGAAGTTAAATAAGGGAAGCATAGCGGATCCATTGTATTCTGAACCTCCTGCCATTTTCCATCACTTTCTCATTAAAAAATGGAACATTTGAAGGCATCTTCAGAGTACATATTTATTTTGAGTTATTGCTATTGTTTTTAAACTAGACAGAGGCTCAGCTGAACCAAGAACTTCATAGACAATTTGAAGAAAATGACCCTTCATCCAAAGAGTTTACAGACTGAATGTACAGTATTGAGCAGTAGAGTCTCAAAAATATGGCAAAAGATATCAAAATACGTGTATGAAAAGGAAAGGTGGAATAAATGGCTAGAAGATGCTCAATTTTTCACCATAATTTAAGGTCTATGTTAAACACTTAGCAGACAGATCCTGCTCTTTGCACCTCCCACTGTTCCTGAAGAGACAGCTTTATGGGAGAGACTTACCTTGAGATAACAGACAGACATCTTGTCTTTCTCTCCTGCACCTTTTATCTTCACTTTCAGAAGCAACTCAGGAGTTTCTCAGGTACCTAATCTTCAATGTGTAACTAAAGTACTCATAATATTCCCAACACCAACTGTTTGTTGTGTGTGACTAGTATTGTTTCAATGTTTTGTCATGCTCTTCATCAATTTTTGCTCCTGTATAACACCTAAGATTACAAACTTCATAGGGAAGGGCCATTTTTATTCTATTTTATGTACACTGAGGGAACAGCACATATGGGGACCTCTTCTCCAAACATATACATTACAATGAATAGATTACGAACTTCACTACCACCACTAATTTGTCCTATAGAGAATCACATTTCTAAGTTAACTTCCTCACCAATTTCATGCCAATAAAGTAATTATATTTCATATAACTGTATTTAAGAATGGACAGAATCTTTGAATAGTTTCAGTAATAAGCAAAAAAAAAAATAATCAGAGAGGCTACTTACTGTGTTGTGCAAATGAGCTGACACATTACCAGAAACATCCATCTTGCAGTAACAACAGATGTTTAGATCTTCTCCTCTGAGCCTTCTACCTTTTAGGAACTCATAGCAAACTAAAACTATAAATTCATTAAACATCCCTATGTCAGAGGACATTAACGAAGTAAAAATGAAGGTGTTTTTCCAAGAGCAGGAGAAGCCAAAAGTACCAGTTATGATCCCCTCATTTAAACAAGAGACCATCTTTCTCTGATCAGACAACTCAAATATATGCAAGAAATTACTCTGTAACACTTACAGTGAGTGTCAGTAATTCTGATTTCCATGTATAAACAATGTATGTAACTTAGTTAACAATGCATATTGTATATGCAACCTCAATTAATTGTTTGCCTAGTAACATTTTGGAGTATCAGGCAAAAATAATATTTCTCAGCTGTGGTGCTGGCTGGTTTTTGTTTGTTTTGCTTTTCCATTAGGAATCTGGTATTTGTGGCTGACATTTTTATTGCATTAATGGCAGGAAACAATATGAAAAGAATGCAGACAGAAGTGGAAAGCATTAACAGAAACATTTAGACTCATTGCAGGGACATTCTAATTATGATGCTGAGTAAAGACATGTAGTGGGAAAGGCCAGGTTCAGTAAATGTCCATGGAATGAGCTTCATAATTTAAATTTGAGTTTCAAGTCTAAAAAGCTGAAGGATTGCAAAATATTAGTGAATCTTTGTTCTTTGTGGCATTGGACCCCTTCAGTTCTGCATAGCACAAGACAACAAAAAAATGAAAGCCATAGTCTAAGTCGTATCATCACGCAGCTTCACTGAAAAGCCTGGTTATTAAACATATTCATGCTCAATTGTCAATTTCAGGTGCTGTTGGCTGTTTTTAGTTGTTTATCTCTGCAAACACCGCTTGAGTTTCTGGCATTTGCAGTTAAAGGCTGAGGCACGATGAAAATTTGGGGTCAATGTGTCATGGTCAATTTGCTGTATAAGGAGCACAGTATATGCTGTACTAATTGCATTTACTCGTTGCCATGTTTACTGTCATTAAAAAGCAACAACAACAAGAACATTATGGTTTAGTTTTATTTGGAGATGCAATAGATTTGCCATTTGCTGGGAAACTGAATAGGTAAAAAAACTCTTATCACATAATTTGTGTACAATTGGAGATGCATCTAGCTTTGTCTTATTAAATGAGGACCAGATCTAACCACCAGTGAAGCTAACAGAAGACTTCCCCTTACACTTCAGCAGGCATTGGATTAAAGCATTGTTTTTTGGTGACTCACAATTTGCTACAGCTGTCATTTTATCAGTCTTGCAGACCTTATTTGTGCGTTTCAATGCATGCTTTCTTTTTATTTTGAGCTTTGGAATTTTTCTTGTGGGCTAGGAAGGGTGGCTTTTTCAGGAACTGATGTATTTATTTTTTGAAAGCAACTAAATGTGAAATGTATTGATCCAAACATAACGACTTCCAGAGTGCAGCTGCAAAGGACAGCAGCTAAACTCTGTACAGTGACTTCAGTTGGGGTCTACAAACATTTGGACAAGTGAGTAACTGTACCTACTAACCCATGCCATAGGTTCAATGGGACTGCTCAATTCATAGTTACTGATGTGAGTGGCTGTTTGCAGGATCAGAGCCCCACTATAAAGCAGAAAAAAACATCTCCTTGGAGGGAGCCACCACACAGAAAATACATGAGGGGTAAGGAACAAAGAGATATTTCAAGATGAGGTACTGCACTGAGAATAGATGAGTCATGGAAAAGATGCTAAGTGATTCATTAATAGCAGAAGCTTAGCCAATAAAGAATGTACAAGTATGAAACTAATGACTGTGCTTTTACAATACTACCAAACTATTTGCTTTTATAAACTTAACTTAGGAATAATTTTCTCCCATTGTGAAAATTTATTATGCAATTAGCTGTCACTTTAATAAACTATATGCATGGCTGTGATAACGGTTGCTCAAAATACTGAGGACTTTACAGTTTTTGTTTTAAAAAAGAAAAACACTAGGAACTTCAAGTCCTGCCAATTTTTCCTCCCTGCCAAGTCCTATTAGCATAAATGAACGGTTTATTTTAAGAAATGCCTGATAAATTACTCTACACAATCGGTAATGAGGGTACTGTCAGCAAAGGAGAATCATTTCCAAAATTTACTTGGCACAAATGAGTGGTTGACTAGCTCACAATCATGTTACATGGCCTGAGGCCCTGTTTTATTCCATAAATCTGCCTGACCTCTTCGGGGTGAAAATTAGTGATGCCATCGAAAAGGTAGCCAGGCAAACCTGTTCTGTTTGTGCATTTTCTCCTTTTTAAGAAAAATTAAGACATTCAAACTGTCTGTAAGACTATTTCTCTAGTTTCCAGTTTTTTGGCATACTGAAGCTGCAGCTTAAAATTATTGTCATAGGTTGTATATTAAAATTACACATTTTTTATCACAAATGACAAGAAACAAAAACATAAAGGAAAGAATTATACAATCTCTTGGGAAAAAAAAAAAAAAAGGGAGGCATGAGTTGCAGTTAATCTCACCATAAGTGTGTTACCTAAAAAAATCAATTCTCTTTCCTTTTTAGAATGTAGTTTCAAAACTAGAGAGGAATCCCTTGGCAGAAATTATTGTGTCAATTAGCAACTGGAGCCAATAATCATTCATCATCTCTTCTAAAGAATCCCTGGTAAAAGTCCCTAATACTTAATCATCATTGCTATGGAATTTATTACATTAAAGCAGAGAGAAAACCTTTCAAAGAAATAATTTAAGATAATAAGGTTCTCAAAAAAGGCCTAAGAAGTCATGTATGCTCCACTCTCCCACCACTGCAAATCACTTCCAATTGTTATTCCTTTTTTTGTTTTTTAAATTTTATTGTTAATGTTTTGTCCAGCCAAGTCCCAAATGACACTTTTCTCACACTCCCTTGAAGACCGCTTGACTAGTTAAAAGGGGGTTTTGTTCCAATTTTCAGAATATTTCCAATATAGTTTAATCTGCACATACCTTGCGCATCATCTGCCAAGTTCTTCATGTCTAACAATATGTTGAATATACAGTTAAAACACTCATATCCACATACAATGTCTAGCACAATACAAGCACACAGGCACTCTGTATAAAGTACGGGTGAGGACAGAAGGTCCCACAAGTCTTGTGAAGCTTCATAGGCAAAGAATACACACCAACCTCCTCCCCAAGGTCTGCTGTGAACCCCACTCTGCTCGTCAAAGCGCAGCTGTCGTACTGCTGGCAAGATGCTGCACTACCTGCCTTTCCAAAGGGTCTGGAGAGCTGAGAAGCTCACCCTGAGCACAGGAGACTTCTGGAGCTGAATCAATGCACCGACAGACAGATGCAGAGCTCACAATCTCCATGACACATCCAAAGCTATCCATAACTATTATTAAATCCGGAGTGGCAATTCAAGGTTCTTGTTCAACAAAGAGGTTTGATCCTGAGATGACTGTGAGTGACGAAAACACCCTCTGGCAAGGTTTGCAAGGACAGTTTCTCTTTTTTGGGAGAAGGATTTTAGCCATGGTAAAGTTCTCATGCCAAGAAATATATGAGAGTTAAAATGTAGCCTGACATCTCAGAAAAGCCTATCTCCGCGTAAGCATAACTGTGTGAAACAGCAAGAACTTACGTATTCAGAGACTCTAAAATCTCTCAAGCTTTCTCACTTCTCCATATTAAGTTGATTCCAGGCAGCTGCCTCATGAAATGCTTCCTTTTCCAGAGTGGAGTTCTGAACACCAAGCTTTACTCAACCTGTGTGAAGCACATACCACACGTGTTCTCAGAGCACTGAGGACTAACAAAGCAAACCTGCCAGGTCAGACACCTTCCTGAAGAAGGCTGTGTGTCCTTCCTCAAGCCTAGGATTTGACAGGAGAAAGGAAAAACATTTCTCCCCTTTTGGGGTTTATTCTGATGTTGCAAAGGGTACAGAGGATAAGCAGAAACAAATTTGAAGGTTTTTAGGGGTAATATTATTATTTTTTCTATTTTTATGTAAGACTTTTATAAACAGCTTACAGGTACACTGTTCAGGAATGGGGGGGAAACATCTACAGCACACCAGTGCTACATTCTGCAGCTACAGCTGTACAATCACCATGACCACAGAACACCTCCAGAATAGCCTGCAGAACAGTTCTGCTGAAGCTCAATGAATCAAGAGTGTAACTCAATACTGCCATGGCCATATGTACTTTTATTTTACTTTTCCTTCAAGCAAACTAGGGGAACTTTTGAAAGAAATGAGATTCTGAGCCTCTGTTGGCATCAAGATTACACTAACCACTTTTTTATTATTTCCCTTTATACTGTTCATTTACTTTTTATTTTCTGTGGGTACTACCTTCAGATCTCCCTCTGCTACTGACTTCAGCCTTTAGTTTCTGCTGTTGCTGCAAGTGGATTTGTGGTTAAGGCAGATCTGTTCATCTACATAACGGTATCAAATAATTGACTTTTAACTGATTTTTACTAATTCACTGCACTGTCTATTGTTTCCCTTTTGCACTGTAGACTTAGTTTAGTTGTGTCAAGGTAAAAATTAGAAAGGTTGATGACGGAGGGAAGGGGAAGAGATACTGGAAAGTGAAAGCTGAGCAATGCAAAGGGAGGACTACCCACCAGTACTATCCTTATTAAAGAGCTCTTCATTGCCAAATTGACTCTCCTGTTGCCCTTTGAGCATCCAGGCTAATGTGACCTATTCTGTGCTAAGTTGTTTGAAATCCTTAGCTTTTGGGCAGTCTCGTACTCCAGACCTTGTAAAATATACTTTCAGATATGCCCCAGCTCCTGTTACCATCTTTATTCATGTCTTCCATCAAGCCTTAGAGCAGCTGGAGCACAAAGCTTGTCTAACCATCAGAACAGGGGTTTTGTTGTTGTTTTTGTTTTTTTTTTCCTTGTTCAGATCTTTACCAGGGCTGGTATTTCATGAAGCTGTACAGTCTCCTGTGGTCAGCCAGAAGTCTGACCACCTCAGATTGCTATTTTTTTGTTCCCATCTAGATATACATGCTTGGTTGACAAACTGCTTGGATCATGTCATGCAGACCTATATCAGTAGGTCTGAGGTATCTTTCAGACACAATGTATAACCCTCTAAGCCTTCTAGGGTTGCTGTTAGGTCCCCTTAACAAAAATCTATTCAGTATGTACATTTCATGAGAGTAACTTCCTGGGACAACTGCACCTTCAGACTGCCATGGTTGGTAAAAAAATCTGATTTACTGCCCGCTCTTCAGGGGCCTGTGTGAAGTCTGTCACTGGAGATGCAGTTTCTGCTCCATAAAATTATGTCTGTTGTATTCTGGAAGACAAGTCTGGTTGAGTGCATCTACCATAGGCAGCAATTTTCTTGGGAAGTGCCTTCTTTTCATATCATACTGCCAAAGTTTTATGAAGAAACAAATCTGAGGACAAACCCACAGTTTTGTCCAGGTCCTTTCTAGTGGATTTTGGACTATTGCTGAAAGGTGACTTGACGGAAGTGCATTTCAGAAAGCATGGTTTGGTGTTTCATTGTTATTTCCTGCCTTTAAGTAAATGTTCTGCCCTGGGCTGCTTGGTGTGCATTAGGACTACTCCTAACCTCCTTCAGAAGAAAGTAATTTTGCTTCAGCTACCCTAGAGCATCTTAGAAGCACCACCCACCCTCTGATTTTCCTCATTGTTTTAAAGACCTCTGATAATTCCAGAAAAAAAGAAAATCACTATGGCTTGTAACTATTGGACAGCTTTCATTGTGAGTGCTTTCCTAATTGCGCTGACTTTTCCAGGGTCTTGCTGACATCTCCCCAGATGACAACTAACAGAGAAAACAGTTTTTCTCAAGTCCTACATCTCTATATACAACTTCATGTTTTGCTTATTACATAGTGACTTTGACTGTCTCTTTTGTCAGATCATTAATTTTTAATAGCTCTGTCATCAGCTTCAAGCCACATGTCTGGGAATCCTTCCCAGCTTCAATTTACATTGCAACACCTTACACACTGGGAGCAGGTCAGAAGCATTTACACAAGGGATGAGCTTCTAAAAGGTGTAGTCAGTGCTGTCACAGAGCTCATGTCACAGTGTGGCAAGACTCAGGCTTAGCCTCACAAACAGTGATGTTAAACAGATGATAGATTATACAGTCCATTGTCTGTTAGTGCTGATATACATACATACAGTGAGACACTTAGGGTTTGGCTAAAGGAAGATCCTCAGTTTACTCCAGATTTTCCTCAGCATTAATTAGGCATCTGAGTCATTCTTTGAAAGTGTCAACAGATAAAATAATGTCATTTCTTGTAGAGTTATCAACTTTTTGTTACTACTCTGCCATTGTGAGCAAAACTGAATTTTAGGCATTTCACTGTGTTTGGGCTTATTTCTGACTTCCAGTTGATTTTTTTTGTGTTGGGTTCCTTGAAATACAATCTTATATTTTCTGAAAAGGAGAAAACACATAGAGAATGCTCTCTCTCCTCTATCATGCTTAGGAAATTAATGCCTTGCATATGTAACATCTCTTGATTTTCAAGCTCCTTCTCCACAGTCTGCATTTGTTCTTTGACTTCAAATGGCATCGTGGATACCTGATTCTAATTCTCCAGATTAAAGTTTCCACTAACCAGCTTGGTAGGATCAGGCTGTTGATTGCTTCAGCATCCAGCTGGAGTCAACTGATAGAACAGTCCTGAAAATGAGCAAAATATCTGACATCCTTCTTCTGCAACCTTCTGTGCAATTAATTTATCTGGACCTATGCAAGACAGTCAGAAGACATCTTTCTTTTAACTGTAATCTCTATGTCTTCTATTGCCACTTTCTATACTGTGTGAGCTGCAACACGCAGCGCAGAAGGCCTTGCTATGCTCTCTGCTTTTTACATGTTTTTGCTGGGAACCAGACAGTTCCTTTATTGTCTTCTGTATTGTTTCACTCAGTACATACCCTTCAACACAACGCTTGCATTCCTGGCCAGTGTGTCTCTGTCCTGCTTCCTAATTTCCTTTAGTCTAACCCTGTGAAATTGTTCTGCACTAATAAGACTGCATCTTTTTGCTAGACAGTTCAGTTGCCCTTGTCATTTGAAGAAATTTCTCTGTTTCTTAAACAGCATCTCCTGTATGCTGGAATCATTTGTCCCATGTATGTTTCTGTCTCTCATTAAGTAATCTTTTCTATCTCCAAAAGTACATGTGGATGCCAGAGTATGTGACTGTGAAGCAGGCATATATCCCCCCTTCTGTTTCTTGGGTTCAGATAAAAACACAGTCACATTCCTTCGACGGCCACAGTATATCAAATACTTTTATCAGCTGCTACAGTGTTTTAGGTATTATTAATACCAACTATGTCTTACTCCTCTTTTTCACCGAAAGAGATAGTAGAAATGTTTTATTATACTTTTCTCATGTTTACACCCCTCAGCCAATGCTTTATTCACTATATACCAGTACTGTTATGCTTGAGTAAGGATTTTTTGTATGGGAATTCAGCTTTGTTAGTGAAGTTATCTCATGGATGTTAATTGCCTCATGGCTGCTTCTTTTCTCTCTTTAAAGTTCTTGCTTTGTCTTTCAGCAAAGCTTTATTCCTGTTGTCAGTCTCACTCGACTGACTGTTGTATCACACTGTTCTTAGCTGCACAAGGAGTAATAAAACAAGAGTGCCACACATTTGTACAGTCCATTCATACTCTGTTGGGAGAATTACCTATGGAGATCTTTCAATTGCCATTAACATCCCAGCCACAAGCACACAAACCAGCTCTTTGGTGACTTCTCCAAATCTCTTTTTCCTCTTAAGATCAACACCTCTCCCTGCCAGCTCCATGTCTTGCTCAACAAGGATAAACTTGAGAAGGCCAGAATGTAAGAATCTAATGAGTTTCTCTACTGGTGAAGTAAGAGACGACTGTACTACCCCACATGCTGCCTCACAACAACTGCTATCTTTATTCCATGGTGGCTGCCCGTTCTCTCTTAAGAACTCAAGTATTCCAGCAACTTATTTTAACCTAGTTGATGAGAAAAATGTTTCAATGCTTGTACAAAGCACTGAAAGCAGAGCATAGGACAAACTGCAGAAGAATATCTCCCCTGAAACAATAAGGCAGAGATTATGCCATTCAGGACCTTGAACACTGTGGCAGAAAGAAGGGGTGAAGCCAATGCACAATGTCACTGACTGATGACAGCCCCTAGGACAAGCAGAATAAAAGGGCTGGGGGGGAATCCCCAAAAGATTGCTTTCTTTTTCAGCTATTTATGCATGAGCTATTCTGCCTGCCCTGTAATTTCTGTGACCTCCAAGCCTCCCCAGGATTATGAATACCTATTGTTGACTTAATTGGCAGAATAACAAGAAACATCTGCCAAACAAACCCAGTTTCTTAACCTCTGATGGTCTTGGACACATTATGACTGCAGGGAAAAGAATAATGCATTTTCTCTCTGTGAACAAGCCTGGACCGGATGCTTTCATAGTTCAGGGAGATATTTCCAGTGTACATCAGAGAACCAATATACAACAGAAACTTCACAAAGGCTTCTAGTTGTCAGGTGCCCTGCTAATATGACATATATCCATAGTACTAATGCTAGACTGGAAGGGCAGAATTACATTGATGAAATAAAAATGTCTTTCTTGCTAGTAAATGAGTTTGGAGGGAGCTGGGTGGACACACAGGTGGACAGAAGATATAATGAAGATGTAAAGTGAGATATTTCAAAAATAGAATAGAACAAAACAGGAGAGTTGGGGTGGAAGGGACCTATGGAGATCATCTAGTCCAACTGCCTCACCACTTCAGCTGGCTAGCGGAGAGCTGAATTGGCTGGTTGTGACAATGTGGAGCTGGACCTCGGAAGGCTACTGATGAGTGGGAGCCTCCTTAACACATCTCTCAGGCTCCTCCCTTCGTGCTTTGGCTGTCATCAAATGTAGGAAACAGGGAAGTTAATGCCCAGGTCTTTTGAATTTAGATTGCAGAAAACCACCACTCAAGAAATGCATGTTTCCTTGTCCTCATCATATTCTGGATTTCATGGCACCCATGAGGCAGAAGAAGCTCTAGCTCATGACATAGTTCTACAGCTCCCAATCTCCCCATCAGCTGAAGCTCATACAGAGGAGACATCCCCTACATTGATAAAGTCTGTGAAGAACTGTAGGATAGAAATAAATAACTCAATGTCAGGGGGAGTGCCATGAGTTTCTGCTCCAGTTTGGAACCATCAGGGTAGGACAACATTCTGGAGGCACAAATAGAGCACAGGATGACTATAAGCCACAAATGTTACACAGCAAATGCATTCTTGTGTGTCAGGCAAGATATTTCCATAGGAAAGGCAAGCAGTGTGCAAAGGCCTGGTGAGAACTCACCTGTACCACTATGTACATTTCTCATTTTTCAGGTTCAAGAAAGACAAATTCCATCTGGAATGAATGCAGGCAAAGACTGAGCAGCTGATTTATGGGCATGGACAGCGTACCGAAGAAAATGGTGACTGGAAGGAGCAGTACAAAACCTTGGAGGGCTGCCATCACTTTCAAGTAAGGGATAAAAGATAAAGGCCATGGAAGAAAAGAGCTATTGAAGTATAGGGAAAAGTACAGTAAAGAACACAAAACCATTTGGGACTGCATTCCCAGAAGACAACTTCACCATAAACAGTGTAGTAGCAAATAACCCTTTGTGGATTGATGAGGAAATCATGCATGCTCCTTACATCCCTGCAGAGTTCATGCTCAGAGAACCAAACTCCTGTCTCTCATTTCTGGCATCAACACAACCAAATGAATGTATATGGGATAAATGCCCTTATTTACAGTCTGAAGTTACACATTAATTTTGACACCAAGGTACCAAAGAGCAGAACCTTCCCTGGTCTTTCAGTACTTCCAATCTTAAATTCTAAAGGCAAATAAGATTTGACAGGATTTTAGCTAAGATCGGAATATCTTCTCACAAATCAGGGTAGGCAAATAACCCTTAGAAAGGTTAAAGGGACAAATTAATCCTGCAAGTTTTACCCTGTTCCTGCAGGGTTTTGTATCATGTATAAGCATGGCCAGTGATTGTATTTAACAGAGGAGCTGTGCAGCTTAGTTTCAGTAGGATAAGGCAATGAGATGGCAATAGCAGTGAAGGGCTATAATCCCAGTTCATGAGAGTCATCTGCAGCAGAGTGTGTTGTGTGCCTGTCAGGAGATGAGATGACCCACCAATCTCTGGAGGTGCCCAAGGCTGTCAGGCCTTTTCAGCTGGACAGCAGCAAGACCAAGGGAACATCTTGAGGAGCACTGCAGAGCTTGCCATCCTCATTCCCCGTGAAGCCTGGGTCAGCAGATGTGTGAAATGGGATGCAGAGATATTCCCAGGGACCCCAATGCATTGTAGCACTGTCAGGCACAGGAAGTATTTATTCCTCCTCCATAGATCAAACTGGGGGCATTTGGCCACTGTTAGAACCCTCTGAGATGGCTCCAGGTCAATGAAGAATAGGGCCTAGGCATCTCCTGGGAGGTGTGGAAGGAAGAAGAGGTACGTCTTGCTCACCTACTCAGGGAATAGACAATCACCAATGCTGGGGTCAGGAAGGAATCTTTACCTGGGGCAGATTGGCACTGGTCCTCAGGCTTTTTTGCCTTCCTCTGCAGCATGGAGCACAACCACTGGTCATGACTGCTCCAATCCCTTTGGGCTGGGTTGCTGCCTGCTGTGCATGCCCCATGAAGATGGTCTCTTGTGCTCTGCAGCTGAGGGAAGGAAGGCTTTTTTCCCTACATGGAGGACTAGGAAGTGCCTGCAGGGGTTTTTTTGCTTTCCTCTGCAGCACTGAGCACAGCCTCCTGCCAGGACTCCTTTGTGCCATTTTGGCCAGGTGCTGCTGCTTGTACTCCACAAAAGTGGTCCTCATGCCCCTTATCCAGGGAAAGGAAGTTTTCTAGACTCCCAGGGTGGGCCTCAAGAGGGGTTTCCAGGGGTTTGCAATCACTCAGTTGAAGAGCACATCTGGCTTCAGGGAGACAAATTGAATGGAATAAGAATAGAATTTAATATACTTCAGTTGGAAGGGACATACAGTGATCATCTAATCCCACTGTATGACTGCTTCAGAGCTGATAAAAGTTAAAGCCTGGCTTTAAGAGCACTGTCCAAACACTTCTTAAACACTGACAGACATGGGGCATCAACCAACTCTCCAGGAGGTCTGTTCTGGGGTTTGACCACCCTCTGGGTAAAGAAAAGTTTCCTCATGTCAAGTCTGAACTTCCCCTGATGGATGCAGATTTCAGCCATTCCCACATTTCCCTGGGTGCCAGGGAGAAGAGCTCAGCACCTCCCTCTCCACTCCCCCTCCTCAGGGAAGTTTTAGGGAGCAGTGAGGTCACCCCTCAGCCTCCTGCTCTCCAAACCAGACAGACCCAGTGCCCTCAGCTGCTCCTCAGAGCACATTCCTGCCAGCCCCTTCCCCAGCTTTGGTGCCCTTCCCAGGACACACTCCAGTACCTCCCCATCCTTGTTAAATGCTGGAGCCCAGAACTGCACAGGGTGCTCAAGCACTAAACACAGGGGAACAACCTCCTCTCTGGGCCGGCTGGTGATGCTGTGCTTGATGCACCCCCAGGACGGGGTTTGCCCCCTTGGCTGCCAGGGCACACCCTGCTGACTCCCGCTGAGGCTCCTGCCAGCCAGCACTGCCGGAGGCTTTGCTGCAGGGCTGCTCTCCAGCCACTCCTCTCCCAGTTTAGACTCGTGTCTGGAACTGCTCCATCCCAGGTGCACAACCTGGCATTTGGTTGGTCTTGCTAAGTTTCATGTCATTGGCAATTGCCCAATGCTCCAACCTGTCCACATCCCTCTGCAAGGTCTTTTGTTCCATAGGAAGGTCAGCAGGACCTCCCAGTTTAGAATAATAGTATAGTGTGTGTATATATATATACATATACATATATATATATATACACACACACATATATATATATATATATGTATATTTTTTAAAAAGTATAATCAGCAAACTTACTACCTGTGCATTCAACTGCAGCTTCCTGAACCCTGATAAAATAATTGAACAAAACTGGCTCTAGAACTGAGCCCTGAGGAACATCACTGGTATCTGGTCACCTGACAGACATTGCCCTGTTCACTGCAACCCTCCAGCCTGTCCTTCACCCAGGGCACGTATGTTGGTCTACATAACAAAGGAAGCAAGTCTCAAGGGATAATATACCTTCGTGTTAAATTACTTAATTCCTTCTAGTCCAAATGGACAATGTAAATGGCACTCTCAGCATAGCCTGCTGTGCAGGATCTCTTTTAGTATACAAGATACAGAGAATGTATGTGCCCACATTATAGATGTCTGGGTCAAATTAAATTACTGAAGAAAAATATGCCAGAGAAACTTGGATGGAGATGGGGGAAATAAGCTCTAATACACTAGATTAGAAAACAAAATACAAAAAAAAGCACATAAGTTTAAACTTACCTACAGTTTTACATAGACAAATTTCAGCATCATATAGATAACATAACCACAATACACAACATATATGGCTTAAATCCATCTTTTAAACCTATGAATTCAAAGTATAGAGGAAAGAAAAACTAGTTGGATATATTTTCTCATTTTTTGTCGAGAGATGCAAGAGCATTGGAAAAGATAATTTATGTTTATCCTGTATGGTGAATGGTCACATGAGAGTGTTAGGTACTCTGGTGCATGTCATAGTAATTTGCCTTTTTTCCTATTACACCTCCATAGACGTGAGTCCTTTCAATCACCTTGGGTTTTATTGTAGACTAAATGTTACCAGTGGGAGAAGACCACTTGTCAGTGAACTTTATACCCATTATATCCTAAAGTTGAGGACAAAATTGTTTTCTCTACCAGCATGTCTGTCATTATATTTCATAACTGCAGCATTTAGGAAAGACTAGAAATATGAGACCTGTGGAAGAAGCCAATGCGTAATTAAAAGTTGTAAGTCTTTCAAAGGCTGTGTGAGTTGTACACCAATTATCTCTGCACCCAGAAATAACTCCTGAATTAAACATAATCACATTCCTGCCTGCATCAGTGTCTTTGGGTCATTTAGTCAAGTAGCTAAACGCAGCAAGGAAGTGGAAATCAACTATTATCCCAGTATGATGAGCAAACCAATACGCAGCCCTTCCTCCCCAAAGTGGTGGTTCAAATGTCCTGGTCACTAGGAGTGGGATTTCTTTCTTTTTACAGGATAGGAGGTGGCAATGGTTACACTGCTCAAAATATAAAACTACATTTTGAACTGCTAAATACTCTTCTGGTAAAGACATTAAGCACTAGAAGACAGAAATTTCCTAAAATATGATTGAGGTTTCAGTCTCACCTCTTGACTTTTTAAAGAGCCTCTACAAATGGATCCTCTTAATCTCTCTGTGTAACTATCAGTCAATACTTTACAAAGTGTACCATGACTTGGAATGCATAAATTTTGTCTTCTACATATTAAGTTCCATATTTTATAGTATATTTAAGTTGATTACTGGTCATTACTTCTCACTAATTGAATTTAGAAAAATTATATGAAAAAGCTCTGAAATAGAGCTCAAGTCTTCAAAAGTGAACAGAGCACTCTCACTGAGGAATAGGACTGTAAATAAGACAACATTGGTTTAATTCATTCATCCTGAGTTTAAAAATTGTCCACAACTTAGTAAGGCATTTGTCTTCACCCTAAATCATCATAACATGTAAATTTCCTGAATGCACACAGTATTTGAAATCTGGTTTATAAATAAATATTTTTTCCTGGTTTTGATAACAAAGGTAATTATAATTACACATAAGTACTTTCCCAAGATGAACAGATAAAAATTCAGTATGATACCAGGGCTTAGCTTTCTTTTCACTTACAATAATTTCCTTTATACAACACATTGTAACAAAAAAAAAATAAAATTAAAAGGTTTATATATTAAACACAAAATATTCAGATTTCTGAATTTTCTGAATCACGTTTCTTTATAAATTATATGCACTGAAACTACCTAATTCTTCTCTCACTGCAGTTTAACACCAAATAACCTCTGTGGGTATCAAGATTGTCATGCCCCATAAGAGTTTATAATATATTCATATGTGATATACAGGTGTAATATATAATTAGATTATTGAAGTAGAATATATTATTATATTTCATTGGAGCTGGTGCCCGGTATCATGTTAATTTCCAAGAGTAGGATAAGACTTTAGACTTATTTTTTCTAAATACAATCAGTGATCTTTGCTTCATTTTGATTCGTGTCTGCATATGCTTGGGGAAAAGAATGGCAACCTCTGAACACACCTGAAACTGAGAAGGATATGCTGTGACTGAAAAAATCCCACATTAAATAAACCCAACAAAACAACAAACCTAAAAAAAGTAATAAAATAAATTCAAATCCATGGACATGGGAACAGATTGCCACAGGGATGTTGGTGGTGGATGATGCTGCTTTGAGTGGTGAACAGTCTAGCAGTAAGAATCTAAAAGTCATACTGAAGTCATCAACATGGTATTGCTTTCTCTCTTAAAGTCAGCTGGAAGGAAGATTGAAAGGATCACCACACCAACTAACATTTTTCAGGGTTTAGAATAGGTCAGAATAATAACTCTTCCAACGTGAATAGCATCATAGGAAGACACCAAGGGTTTTCTTTTAAATTCTGAGCTACTCCTCCAATTTCTCTTGTTTTCCCCCAGTACTTTCCTCTACAGTGTCAGCATTTCAGAACCACATGAAGGATAGTTCAAAGTGGTATCTTCTGATCTAACACTGCCTTGCAGCTATGTCCAAGTGACACTTTACCCATGTTTTCTCACAACATACTTTCGAGACAGTGGAAGCCAGAGCGTGGTACCTGAACCTACAAGGAGCAAAAGGACATGCCAGCATTTGCTGATGTTTTTTCCCTCAGGAAATCCAAGCAAAAATGAGGAGTAGAAAAGTAAGCTATTAAACTGTTCATTCAGTTCTGAGATAAAACAACTGCTAAATCAAACAGTGGGACTCTGATCTGTGAGCAGTCAGGAAGTAAAAATTCCCATTCAGGAATTACAACACAAGTGCTTATTCTAGCCTTTTAGGAAAGCGCCAATGGTAAATCCTACCAACATAAAGATCTGTGCCCCTTCTCTATCTTCTCCATCCCCCTGTGTATGAACAAATGTAAAAATTAGACAGTTTTCATCAGATATTTACTCATACAGGAATCTAAATCTCATAGGCAAAGCAATGCAGCTTAATTTTTGAGCACAAGAATCTTGTGATTTCTTTAGAATACTATAAAATTGCTATGAGTTTAGATATCTGTGTTCCTGGGCTCAAAATAGCAGATGTGTGCATGCAGTTTGTGCTCTCAGTATGTGCAAACTGAACAACTGGAACTGGGTATTTGTGCATCACCAGCTCTAAAATTTTGTTTGCCCCCATGTTTATAAATTGTGCTGTCTCTCTTCACAAATGGGCCTGATTTTCTGTTCCTTGTGATGTATCTAAAAACAGCTTGCGAAGAATATTGAAAAGCTTGTTCTAATCTGCAAGCTTCTGCCTTGCTTCATCTCTGCATCCAGTTCAAAACCCACGAGGAACACTCCACTTACATACAAATCAAAACAATTTTTTTATTGTCCTGACACAGGCATAATCTCTAAACAGCTTTAATTTAAAGCAATGAACTCACATCAAATTTTGAAATTCATTAAGTTAGAAATTCCATTTAGCAGAACAATTATCTGCTTTTCATATGGGTAAACTGCTTCTATTTTCCGTTATGTGCAGTCTAGTTTCAGACAGCCAAAGAAACAGGGATTTCATGTCTTCTTAGTGGACTCTGTTCTCTACCTTAACAGACTCTGTGTCAGGAAGAGTTTTCTAATCAGGTCCTGACCCAATGCCTAATGTTTCAACAGACTTTGTATTAAATTTGATCACATCTGTTCTCTCATGGTTTAAGCCTTTTGCATACAGTGTTAGGATGGACAAACTAGTTTTATTTGCAAAATAAAACAAATATTTGTGTCTCAAAAAAAAAAAAAAAAAAAGTGGAAGTCTGGTTCAAATTTGGTGACCAATATCAGCCAAATAAAAGTCTTGCAAAGGAAAAAGGTAACAGAGTAATAAAACATTTGGAAAGACTCTTGGGGATTTCCTACTCTCCCAGAATCCTAAAAGATAATCCAGAATAATCAAGACTCAGGTCCAAATCACCATGCTAGTTTTGAAGCAGGGCTTTTATGCAAGGGCTTTTTTATGCAAGATCTGGTGGTGAATGTATCAGCACTAAGAGTAGGCATAAGTTGTAGAACAGGTGAATTTACCCAACCAAACTGTGTTTTCATGAACAACATAAAGGGATCTAGAGAGAAGCATCAAAAACACTACTCTTTTCTGTTCATATTAGAAAACACAGAATATATCTGACGAAGAATAATCCAGAACACAGGCACTTAAATGGAAGTATAGAATTGGAAATAGTTATGCTGATACAGTCTTCAGGATTAAACTGGTTACCAAATTAAACATTAGCTTGAAATGCAGCATATCAACAAAATAGAGCAATGCAACTTTTACTTTTTCTCAAATATAGAAGTCAAGCAATACTTATCTCTTTAAAAGAGATTCTGATGCAAAAGGGATTAATTTCTGGGCAGGACGTTACTAGAAAGAGCTGTGGTAAGTACAAGGAAGAGTGACAAAAATAATTTCAAGTTCACAGTGACTAAGAGAACTTCAATGCATCCTGCTTCAGAAGTTGCAGATCAATTTACGAACCTACAACATGTGCACACAATATACTGGTGTAGGCTCTTCATCAGCTGAACAATAAAATTAACTGTATAAGCCTTATTTTGCCCCTTCTTTCTATCCAATTCCTTCTTTCATAAACTACAAAGAAAGCATAAGCATCAAATTTCACATATTGCCATTATTATAATTTTGGGGGAAAATGAGCATATTTATTCTCTGTAGTTCCTTGTGAGTTCTACTATCTCAATCTTTCAGTGAGAAATGTAATTTCATGGGCTAAGGGACTTGCCCAGAGTCAGGCAGGAAGTTTGTGACACACTCTGTGAATTTTTCCTGTAAATATGCAGTACATGGACTGCAATAAAAAAGGACAGTTACAAAAGTGCTGCGCTGTGTTTACACAAAGCACCTGAAAAGATCTGGGAAAATTACCCTACACAGTTTGTCAAAAAATTGTCTAGTAGAGACTTTGGTCATTTAAGTACTTCCATGGGCAGAGAAAGTACTTAAAGCTCATGAAAAACATAAAAAAAATACTGCTTTTCTATTAAACTGGAGATCATGGGGTTTTTAACTATTAACTTGATCAGGCCTTTGAAGAAAGAGCCAGACATTTGGTTAATTTCCATCTCTTGAGGACTTCTGAACAAGACAAACTGCAGTCAAACATATGCGAAAGAAGCAAATTGATGAAATTATGGTCAATGCCGTAAAAAGGTAAACCACATGATCTAATGGCCACTGCTGACCACAAAATTGTTCAGTGTACGTTCAGAGACACTAGGGGAAGTCCAATCATTCTTTCCCTTCATGGGAACGCAGGGCTTGGGCCAAGATGATATGGAGGAAACACAAATGAGGATTAGTCTAGTCAGTATCCTAGGGATTAAGTAAAATTGTCCAAATGTTTAAAACATATTTTTACATTTAATGAAACCAAACTTTTTTCAGCTGACAGTAGATTCCTTTTCTTATCCAATAATTATTAAAGATCATAAAGATATATGAACAATTTATGGGTGCTGAAGTAATTTGGCTGTTCTACAACACACCCGAGGCATGCAGACATATCTTTACAATCACACACCCTGAATTGTGTGAGCACCTGGCTGTGCTTGTTATGGAGTACAAGTTCAGAAACTACCTTATAAGTTATTGTTACTTATAAGGAAAGACGTGGAAAATGCATTCAAACAATTAAAAATCATAATTTTAAATAAAGCTGAATTCTAGGACTGTACCCATTGGTGGGAAACTAATTTATTTGACTATCCAGTTAATAGTTCAGCTTTTAATTCCCCCCTCTAGGTAACAGCAAGGTGATAGTGTTGAGTTAACTCTCCGTAAGAATCATGCCCAGTTTAAAGAAAATCCTAGTATAGCTTAGGACACATGGAGGAAAATATAAAGCAAGTAGAATAATTACTGACCAACATCCAGCAATAGTTCAACCACCATTTCACTCGTTACCTACAGACCAGGAAAATGTCCCCATCGGTCCCCTGAAAAAATTTTATGTCTACTCCTGATATGGCAGTGTCAGGTCATGGAAATAAATATGTCGTGGAAGACAAACAATTTCTGATTGCCACAGCTTAAAGACAGACAGAGAAATCCATGGTGTGAGGAGAGAGAAGCCCAGCTCAGAGAGCCCAGACATCAGTCCCAGGGAGCTCTGACTGAGTGACACACAGCACTGCTGGTCCCAGTCAGGACTGCTGCTCAGTTACTTTGAGACTGATGGAAAAGGCTTCCACTATTTCCTGACTCCCCCCAACAACTGAAGTCCCAGATCTAGGTAAGACGCAACTGACTTTTCTTCCTGAAAACATTAGCTTTGAAAGTATCAACTGTAGCACTAAGACCATTTCAGGAGGTATTGTAAATTTTAAAATATAGAGAAATACTCTGGAAGTATATGACAAAAATATTAAAAGGTTTGTTGTTTATGTTTTACTTTAAAAGGAATCTTGAAAAATTCCAGATTAAAGTATCATTCATTAAAAAGACATACTAGCCTTTTCTACATAATCCTGAGGCTTATAACATATTCCTTGCCATTCCCACCATCTCTTTTCTGCTTTTGCAATCAGTAGGAATACACTGTTTATATATTTATTAAGTTGGGGTTTTTTTAAAGTATTTTGAGGATAGCTAGGTGAGCTGTCATACATCATTTCTGGTGAGTTCCTGTAATGGTCCTGGATTCCTCAAAATTGAAATCAGCTCTGTGAATGTAAAAGACATAAATAGTCAGCCCTGATGACTAAAAAAGGCGAATGAGGTAACGGCAATGCCGGTGAAGCTGTTTGTCTCCGATGTACCATAAATAGTGAAGTGAAATTAAAAGTTTTCAGTCAGCATCAGTTGTTCACATGCATGCACCCACACAGTGCACACATACACATATGAAAAAACACCTGATGAGAAGCAGACAGGATCAGAAGTTCAAGCAGAGGTTCTTGTAAAAAAAATTGTTGGGATTTTTTATGTTGTTCTTATACTGTAGGATGTCCTTCTGCAGAAAACAATGGATTGGAGTGCAGACTTCCTTAATTTCCTACAAACTTCCCCTATGCAGAAGTCACTTTTCTCTGCCATCTGTCTGGTCCTACTGAAGATTCCCCATTACACTCACATTAAATGGTCAGAAAAAGGTAGCACGTATCACTAACAGCCATATCTGGCCCCTGTATTGAATTGTACTGATCAAACATAACTGGTCTTCTCCACATATGAAGAAAACAAGTACAAATACATACATACTAAATAGAGATACATATTTAAAATAACCCATGGAGTTTACCCAAGAAGTTCCTTTCCTTAGCAATCAAAAGTATTTTTCAACTATGAACTCAGATCCGAAAAACTACAATTAGTAAGGTGAGACACCGAGTGATTTGTCCAAGGTTAAGGCAGAAATCTGTGACACAGAAAGGAAGTCCTATTAGATTTCTTTCCTCGTCGCCTTATTCCTTAAAACCATTCTTCTAAGAGATTGATGACAATTAGTCTCCATGGAACCACGACACCATTTAATGAATCATACAACAGGAAAAGTCTACCTCTGAGAAAAGAAGTCCTTCCTGTTTCAGAAGTATATTTGTAATGCACAGTGACAGGAGAAGACCGGAAAAAGGGACATTTCTCCTGAGTGGGTTGATTAATTAACACAAGTTGCCTGAATTCAGTCCAAGAAATCTATGTCAAGGAGGAATCCTGTACTGCATTTCCTAACTGAGCTTAGAGCAGTCCCCCAAACACATTATCCCAAGAGCACAGGAGGAAATCAATGTAGCCAGGTAAGAAATTGGCCTTTCTGAGCAACAAAGTCATCCTTGATGCAGATCATGGGCCAAAGGACAGACATAGGTAGTGTTCATCAGCTCAGCAAATGGGGATGAGGAGACACACAGTATAAACATTATCAAAACTCAGAACAGTTGTTTTGTCTGGAAGAGGTGTTTTACGCTATTTCTACAGTTATATTGTTTCCTGTTTGATCAGAGATGATTCCAAAGTGTAGGATTATATCCAAATCTCCAGTTCTCCATGGCTTACAAGGGGTCAGAAATCAGGTCTAGTTCATAGAGGTTCCTGCTAGTTAACAAATTCTACAAAGATTAGTTTGTTAGGGACAGCTGAAATCATTGCGGTTTTTTTCATTAAAAAAAAAATCATATTACGAACACTGTTTTGACTTTAAAAAAAACCAAAAACTGACAGCCTTTAAAAGTCAACATTAGAGACTAGATAATGCAGAAGTTTGGAATAGTACTATTTGAGTTTTCTAAACCATATAAATAGACAGTAATTGAAAAAGTTTGGGAAAGATTGTGTTGCATCCATTAGTTTTTTTCTACATAATCAGTATGGGTTGGTATCCATTATGCTCCATATTGCCACTCAGAATAGTCAGTGGCTTCCAGAAATCCACACGCTACCACACTTTGTAAAAAAGTCCATTACTCTTTGGCAGAGTAGTTGAAGACTAACCCAGATGCTAAACCTTCTTGAAATGTTGTCCCTTTAGTTAAGTGTACTCTCTCTGTGCCATCCAGCATCATTGGTAATCTGGCACAGTATAAAACATCTTTCCCCTATAATTTTTTTGCCCTCAAAAGTACTTTCTGTGCTCTACATTTCCCGTTTGATTAAACTATACCATTTCTCCTTCAGATCTCTGTGGAGAGGGCTAAGCACAACAGAGTTGAGGAGGACTAAGGTTAATCACAGAATAAGAATATAATCCAAATTGGAAAGGACTACAGGAAGTCTCCAGTCCAAGTTCTTACTTGGGTCAGGTCAAAGCCATGCCCCTGGCTTTATCTAGCTATAGCTTGAAAATCTCTAAGAACAGAGCATGTGTGACCTCTGTGGGCAACCTGCTCTGCTGCCTGGATTTTGCCATGACTAAAACAGATTTTGCAGATATACAGGCTGAAGCTCTCATCTATCATCCACCCACCATGTACTGCTGTGAAGGGCCCAGCTCTTCCCTGTTGATAAACTTCCTGTAGGGACTGGAGGGCTGCTGAGAGGCCCCCCTGAGGCTGCCTTTTCCACAGTCTGTACCAGCTCCTGCCCCTCAGCCTCTTCAGCTGAGGTGCTCCAGCTCCCGGTCCGATTCGGCGCACTGACCCACTAAAGGTGAGTAAGCTGACTTCAGATGTAGAGACAGAGGAGATTCATTAGTTCAGCCCTCCAATTAGATCAGAGAATCATAGAATCAGCTGGGTTGGAAGAGACCTCCAAGATCATCAAGTCTAACACCACTGTGATTACCATACCATGGCACTCAGTGCCACATCCAGTCTCATGTTAAACACCTCCAGGAATGGTGAATCCACCACTTCCCTGGGCAGGCCATTCCAATGCCTGATCACTCTCTCTGTAAAGAATTTCTTCCTAATATCCAACCTAAACCTCCCCTGGTAGAGCTTAGGACCAACTGCCTGGGAGAAGAGACCAACCCCCACCTGGCTACAACTTCCAGTCAAGTATTATAGAGAGTGATGAGGTCACCCCTGAAGCCTCCTCTTCTCCAGACTAAACACCCCCAGCTCCCTCAGCCTCTCCTCACAGCACTTGTGCTTGAGTCCCTTCACCAACCTTGTTGCTCTTCTCTGGACCTTCTCCAACACCTCAGTATCTTTCCTGAACTGAGGGGCCCAGAACTGAACACAATATTCAAGGTGTGGCCTCATCAGATGATCCAGTCCTGGGAAGAACAACTCAAGAAAGGCTCTCTCGCAGTGTTGTGCATTCCATATGTCAAGTATATGTAAATAAGTCAGTTCTAGAATAACTTCATGGCATGATTATAATGAAATATATATGTGAAACATTATCCTAATCACTCAACTACCACAGAACCACATTTTTCTTCAAAATGTTCTCACAATCTTTTATGCAGTCACTCTTTGTCAGACACAACGAACTCTCTTTTTCACATCCATTCTTGAATCTAAGATATCTTGATTCTAGTAACAGCAGTGTGTATGTGCATAGACATTTGTCATGAACACTTGCAACAAGAGATAACAAAATGTAAGGTCTCTTTCTCTCCTACCATAAATACACATTCTGAAAAGAAAAATTAGTAGAAATATGGGGTTTGTAATTCAAAGTCTCCCACTCCTGTTTCACCAGTACCCTGTGATGCACTTATCAGCACACAGTGTACCTCAGGCTGAGAATCATAAAAACAGCAAGGGGGAAAACATGGATGAGGTGAAGAACGAACCAGATTCTATAATCATATTTAAGCAAAGGAGGAGTAGGAATTACCAAGTACAGCATTAAAAATGTAGCCTACATTAAATTGCATGGCAGAATCCCTCAGAATTCCAAGCTGCAAGATCTACAATGGAGGATTCAAATACAGATTTGAACCAACTCTCAAGCTGGGAACATGCCTGGAGAAGGACTGCTGTAAATCAATATGCTGGACTCAGAGGCCACCTGTGATACTCGGATCTGAAACCTGCCAGCATGCTCTCACTTCAGTGCACGTCACTGCACTCACAACTTCACTTGGCAGCACAAGTCAGAGCTCTGTCAAGAGCCTCAAGTGTGATGTCCACTTCAATTACTAAAAGACACATTAAAATCTGGCTTATATGGTTAAGAAATAAAGCAACCTATTTTTATTTTGGGATCAGAATCTCCCCAGCCTCTTTAAGGAGAGACATTTTAAGCCTATTCAGTTTCGACATTCACATTAATATCTTGATCTTCCTTAATAAGCAACCCTGAGACAGAAACTGAGAGCTTATTAAAGCTGTTCTCTACCAAATACAAATATTAAAATATAATCACATTGGGAAAAAAACCAAAAATCCCCAGAAAGGAAACAAAAAACCTCTACTGTTTTAAACAGGCATTGAGGAGAATCTTATCTACTGTAGGCCTTCAAACTCTTCCCTGTACTCTTCAGATACATCAGTGAGCAAAAAAAATCCAGGATACTTGCATTACCTACCATCAACAGCAGCCACTTTAACCTTGGGACAGAGTAATGCACCGTCTTTCCAGTGATATCAATAGGTCCATTCTGCTCACAGTGAATGAGTGTTCTTCACCCCTTCCTTCCCCTGTCTCTCCCTGACTTATCCTCCCATGCCAGGAAAGGAAGGAATTCTACTTTTCCTGCTCAAATATCCAATAATCATTTCAGCCATCTGCTTCAATACAAGAAACTCTTCATAGAAGTCCATCTAAATGGCAAACCATTAGAGACCAAGATGATTTATTTTAGTTTAGTGCAGTGTCACTAGTTTAATAAAATAAAAAATAACTAAGGATTTGGGAAGCACTATGGCTTACCTATGTAAAAACTCACTCTCTTGCCAATACATTCTATCGCTGCTGACAGACATTAGAACATTCCTTTCATCTCTTTCCTCCTCTTGCAGTTTAACCTATCCCCTTAAGGAGTATTTGCTTTCTCTTAGATAGATTATATATTGTATGCAACATGAAAACCTTACACACTTCCTCTACCATCTGCAAGGCTTTTCTGTCTACTTCTTTAAAAAGAATTAAATCAAAACCTTTTATTCATCTTTTCATTTTGGATAAATAAACCAGGATTACCTTTCTGTAATAAAATTAAAAATAAGGATTACTATTTCCAGATATGTGCATCTAAATTAAAGAAGCATTTTTTAATATAACCAACCAAACATCCCAGTCTAGTAAGACCAAACGTGGAATGAAAACTGTGATAAAGAGCAAATATGGAGCATACACACATACACAAAACACCCCCTCTATTCATGCAGAAAACATGATCTAATATGGGATTGGTTTCTTTCAAATAATTCTTTCTGCATCCCAGTGTGATTCCAGGATGTGCAAATTGAGATAAATTTTATGGGTCAAATTCTGCTTAACACTACATGTGCTCAAGTCAGCTGAAATTGATGACAACTGGATGCTGTGTCAGAGGGTGGAATTGGCACAGAAAATTAAAATGTAAGAAGTTCTTATAAAAACAGACATGACATGGTGCTTTGAATGAAGGAGGAAATAATTTCCAATGTGATCTAGGAGAGAGAAAAGCACAAAAAGTTGACCCAGTAGCTAATAGATTATCAGATAAGGATCAATTGTCAAAACAGAGCCAACTGCAAGGATCTGAATGTTCATAATGGCTCTGGATGACTCTAACCCCATTCCATAACTAACTCTAATGGAAGGAAAGCTACACCAACTCCTGATCCACTCAGAGTTTAAAAGAGGAGGAATTAGTTTATTACTGCTGTATTCTTTGGAAATACAAAACAGCTATTTAAGACTTCATCACTGAGCTTCATAAAGTCTTCAGTATGAATTTCCCTCCTCTTTAGTCTTCTTTTCTTTTTGTTTATTTTTTACAACAGAAATGTCCCTAAAAGAAGTCTGCAAAATAGACCTAAATCAAAAACAGATTTGCATATTCATGTAGAATATTTAGCAGTAATATTTCTAGCAGTGGGAGCTTGCAAGTATTATCAAATCCATGTTCTTGTTTTATGACAACTGACCGATGGAAACCAGAAGCTATTCTGACACACATTTTAACCCATTTTTCTGCTACCAGAAGGACTGTGAGCACAAATGTCAGCCTGGTTAAACTTCTGTCCATTTCACTGAAATGTGAAGATGTGTCACGTCCTCAGCTGAGTTCCAGAACCACTCAGGATGTCATGTAGCATTTAATTCAGGAAAAAAGGATTAAACGTCTAACCTGGAACAGCAATCCTCCCAGCTGTTGGATGATTCATTTCCATCACAAGTCCATTGTGGAGTACCTAGGAAAACAAAACAAAACAAAACAAAACATGTATGTAATAAAAAATATAATCAGTTCATAAATGTCAAGAGGAAAAAAAAAGAGATAAGCATCATCATGGTCTTTCACAGACTATCTGAAAATACACAGACCTACAACTCAAGTAGTTTGCTTAATTTGTAAAATGAAAGCCCTGATATTTGACCCTACTTTTTATTTATACACCTAAATAAATGCTTCAGTGAGACTGTACATCTCTAACGTATCTTTAAGATCTTTTACCCAACATCAAACATAAGAAACTGAGCTGCAAGCGTGTTACACTTTCAACCACCAGCAGGCAGCTGGTCCCAACACAGAATGAGTATTAAAACCCTCACGCACCTTCATTTTAATCTGCAGTATGTACTAAAGACCTACACATGACCAGTGTTTTCTAGTTTCTTTTTCCACTGTTGCACAGTTGCTTTTTAGCTTGCAATAGATCATACTATGAAATGCTGTCTTAAAAGCTTTTACAAGGATTTCGGAAAGATGATGTAATTTTGATGGGTTTTCTGTGCTTTTGGGTGGGTATGCCAAGCTTCAGCCCTCTGTATATCTGTATGGGATGATTATTCATCACAGTTTTCAGCACCTTGTTATTAACCTCAACCAAAAAAAAGTGATGGTCAAGTAACAGGAAAAAAGAAATCCATTCTAGCAAACCCACTGCTCTTGTTAACAGAATTCTGCATCCAAAGCCAAAAATCAAGCTTTATAATTTCCTGACCTATGATTCTGCCATCCTTGTAATGCTGTTACCTTAATCACATAATCAGAATTATTAAAAAAAATTCTGATTTTGTAATTGAAATATCCCCTACAAATAAAGAGCCTCTCACTGTGCAATTATTTTATATCCAATGTAACAAGTCCAGAGTGTGTTGCCAAATATATGAGCTATAGGAAATAGGAGTAAAGACTATAAAGTGATCACCTTAATACATCGACCTATTTACCTCGCACCATGAACAGCAGTAGTAACCTTGACTATTAATGACAATCGTTGGTCTAATTATCTTGAAAGTTTCCAGTCAATGAGATGAAAATTTTCTCATGTTGCTCACACCATATTCTCCACTTTTATTAGAACTTTTTTCCCCTAATACATTATCTAGATATCTTTGTATTAGACACCTTTATTCTTGTCTTTTCCCCAACTGATCACCAGCATCTTTATAACATTCTTTTATGTACTGGAAGATTGCAATCACATCCTCCTGCCCTCGGCCTGCTCTTTTCTAGACTAAACAAAACTAATTCTTTTAACCATTCTTTCCAGGTCAAATTTTGTGAACCTTTTATCTGTGTAGAGTAGCCTGCTTAAGAAACTCCCATTCCTGAACAGGTGGTGTCAAAAGGTCAGGTCAGCTTTCTCTTAGCTTGTGGGGTGAGCCTATTTAGCTGACCTTTAGAAATCCAGATATTTCCGATAATAGTTGCTGGTGGAACAATGTCTGTTCGCTGGTCTAATTGTTTGGCAGGATCTCAAATCATTAGTTCTATTTCTCTTTCAGAAGGTTAACGGCAATTTTGGTAGACATTCAAGTGAGACATCCAGAATTTTCTTCCAAATGACAGAATTAGGAAATATAATTGCTTGTTTTAACTCATATTTAGAATCTTTCCAGTTATGCCCTTAATCAATAGTATTGAAAGTTTGGCCTCCTTTCTCTGCAACTTACTTACATGGGCTTTTTTTATGCATTTAATTGATTATTTGGGACCCAAATGCAAGAGAATACACTCATTTGAACTTGAAATCCACAGCATGCTCAGGTGCATAAGCAGTTCTTCAGATGGTAACTTAAAGAATGTACCTAAAACTGGCTCCATTTGGTTAAAGAAAACCATAAAACTTCTCTAGCAGGTACTCAGGGCTCCACAGAATTCTTGTTTTTCTCTGTTCTTCTCTAGATGCTTTTTCTCATAAAGCAGACTTAAATTACATGTAAAAGATTTTCTTTTTAAAATCTGTTTTTGTTAGACTCAAATTCCGTGTCCCTTTTCTTTAAGGAATGAAATACAAACACTCTGAAGTACCCTTGATGATTACCAGTCTAACTTCTACTCCTTTTAAGAGAATTGTTTAAGATGCAGTCAAGCTTCATTTCTATTTTCATGAAAAGTACAATGTTGATTTTCCCTCTCAGACACATTCTTTACTCAAAACCACTGAAATTGTTATTACTCTTATTTTCTGCAGTTATTAAGCCTATATTGGTATACTGAATTCCAATTTTTCTTTTGAAGAAAACAATCCCCAAGAAATTACTCTGGTCAAAAACTGGGGTTTTTTTACTATATCACAATACTTTAAAAGAACTCTGTAATTTCCCATTCCATGAACTTGACTATTAGGATTCCCCAAAAGAAATTAAAAAAAACCCCAACCTCACCAACTCCTCATTATGTGCATTCTAAAAAGCTATGAAGGAAACATGTAAGATTACTACATCTTAGCCTCTGGGAGAACACAATGTTCACATCCTTTATCATCAAAGACAAGGAAGGTTTGAGAAAAAGGTAAGAGACACAACTCAAAGGCCTTCTCCTCCATTGCCTTGTATCTTTCACATGCTCATGATCCTTCTGATGAGGTAGAGTCCTCTATTTGTTTATATTCACCTTAGCTCAGCACATGGATATGACAAACCAAGAGGATCACGTAAAAGATGACAGCAATCAGTAAATCAAATTTTCAATTTTTTTCCCATATGCATTATTTTCCAGGCCAGAAATACTTTATGATCTACTACCCTTTGTGATTTTCTCAGTGAAAGAATTTTGGGTGGCATTTTACACCGAGATCACTGTAAGGGAATCAGAAGTGTGGTTTTCAGACTTTCAGTAATAAGCTTTTAATATGTATCAGGAATAGTGTGGCCAGCAGGACCAGGGCAGTGATTCTCCCCCTGTACTGGGCACTGGTGAGGTCACACCTTGAGTGCTGCGTCCAGTTTTGGGCCACTCAAACTCAGAAGGATGTTGAGGGGCTGGAGCAGGTCCAGAGAAGGACAGTGAGGCTGGTGAAGGATCTGGAGCACAAGTCCTGTGAGAAGCTGCTAATGGAGCTGGGGGTGTTTAGTCTGGAGAAGAGGAGGCTCAGGGGTGACCTCCTCACTCTACAACTCCCTGACAGGAGGGTGTAGCCGGGTGGGGGTCAGGCTCTTCTCCCAGGCAACAAGGGACAGGATGAGAGGACTTATAGTTTTAAGTTGTGCCAGAGGAGGTTTTGGCTGGACATTAGGAAGAATTTCTTCACAGAATGGGGTGATCAGATATTGGAATGGGCTGCCCAGGGAGGTGGTGGAGTTGCGTCCCTAGAGGTGTTTCAGCAAAGCCTGGACGTGGCACTCAGTGCCATGGTCTATTGACAAGGTGATGTTTCCTCACAGGTTGGACTCAAACTCAGAGGTCTTTTACAACCTAATTGATTCTGTGATACCATTTCCTTTTATTCCAAATACAGCCATCTTAAAGAAGGAACCATCATTAAAGAAGGAACCTCTCTCATCTGTCTGCTGGTGAACAGAAAGAAAACTTGACATCACCATTTTGTAACCTTATCACAGTAACAGCACTGGCAGTGTCCACTTCTACACGTTTGTGTCGAATTATTTTTATCTTGTTCATACATGTTTATGTCTTTTCTCCTGACACTTAGACCTATAACAGAACAGCCTCTCCTGTTTGCAAGAAAGAAAAAAATGCACAAGAAGAAGTAGTAAAAAAGACTCTGCTTTATACTGAAATCAATAGAAGGTTGCTCTGATTTGTGCCATCTTTTGTAATGGTTCCTGCATCAACTTTTGTTACATAATCTTTTTTTTTTTTAAAAAATGCTATTTTCTTGCAGACTGAATTGACAGTTGACAAAGTATATAGAGATTATATATACAATGCAGAATATTTGTAATTCTCTATCAGTTGTTACAATTCTACTGTTTATGCAGACTGTATCAGATTTGCCATGTTACAAAAAGAAAATATTGTTTGGTGATGGACAAATAAAACAAAATTCACTATATTTTAAAATTATTTAGCCAGTATGGGTTAATAAATGACTTTATCCAAACTACAGCAAATAGAACAACTCATATGATTGCATCTCCTAACCTGAAAGAAGAAAATAATTTTAAAAATACTTCAGTATTATTTTCTATATTCAAAGAAGTCCATATGGAATCCTTTTAAGCAAAGATCTTAACACTTTACTTGTGTAATGCAAATCAAGGGTAATTTAATATATTTCATGATATATATTCTCAGTTGTTTCATCATTTCCTCTTAGTTTGTCATAAGAAAAGCTGTGGAGGATACTTGCATCAGCTGTTATGAAGCTCACAGTAATTCAGACATAATAACTTCAATGCTTAATTTTGTTCTTTTCCCTAACAATTTTAATGACTGCAAGTTAAAAAGTAGTTAGTTTTTATAACAAGCAGAATTAAAATCCCTTATCCAGCTGCTTTCACAAGGAGTATCAAATGTTAACTCTTGTTATTCCTTGTATTCTCACCTTGTTCAAAACAATTATCCATCTGACACTACTTTTCTGTGTTAATGTTTATATTACCAGTGGGTATGTTTAGTCCAATATTGTAATTTTCCCTCCAGCATTTGAGTCTCTCTTGAGTCCCATTTAAAAGCTAAGTGACATATAAGGGAAAAAAATGAGAATAGAATGAATTTCAAAATAAATAAAACTATGAAACGAAAAGCAAAATGGCTGCAGAAACAACTTTTATTTTCATCTGCATGTAAAAGACTTGCAAGGCTGAAAATCCAGATTCTAACAGAGGCTTTATCTTTGACAGCTTGGGACTTAAGATTCATCACTTACAAGACCATATAGTACATACAGTGGTGCAAAATACGTCTTCAGCTTTCAGGGATCCTCAGGAAGAAAGGTAAACCTCATTTTTCTCTGACTGTACCATTCCCTAATATAGCAAGATTGTGCTGAGACTTATGTGTACCTGTTTATCTACCTAAAAACTAGTCAGGCAAACTACATGTAGGATACGGCTTCGGGATGAATTAAAGAAGTCTGATTTTCTCGGACACTCCACGACTTGTAAGAGTATCTGAGGCTGGATGATGGGTTCCCTTCATAAACAGGGTAACAATACACATAAAAAAGGGCTCTTCTGATAAAAAGACTGCATGGACAGTAACAAATGTTGTGAAACAACGTAATAATGAATATTATTATTAAAAAGATTCAATCTTCCTTTCATCCCTCAAAATGAATGGCCATCTAAAATGCTAAGAAAAATAATTGACTGGATTGTTGATGCAACAGCATAAAGAGCAGGTAAGAGAATCAGACATGGTGTCTGCTCTTTGTCACATGGATGTTAGAGCTGCTGGCCACCTATTACAAAACCTGGCAAATTCTGGGATTATCATAAAGCATTTGATATCACATCAGTTCACTTCAGCCGTGATGTGTGTAACTAACTACCCGTGGCAACGCGGTTTCTCCTGGAACTGCCAGCAGCGTTTCAAATCCGTTCTGACTGAGACACGATCGGCTTCCAAATCCCAGTCAGAGGAGATGCTGGAATCAGAAACATATCAAGCCTTGTCGGTCCACACCTACACCCTTCCCTGATCCAAATTGAAAAAGTTCTCTTTAATGTAGAGCCAAATACGCATTTGTACAGGTAGCACTCCTTCACAGTTTCATCTAGGGTTTAGTGAAAAGGATTTTCAGGGCCACAAAGGAAATGATGTAACCATTTTCTCCATATTTTTGTAGCCACAAGATAGCTGGCTGTTGGTAAATGTAAGTACTGCTTGTGCCTCCAAACCACAAAAAAATAATATCAGTTTTCCCTGTACGTGCTGAACACAGAGCTATGGCCATAATCACCCCCTGAAGAAGCAACAGCGCGTGCTGCGAACACAATGCCATATTGGAATTGCATTCCACAACCTAAAAGTACCTCTTTCCAAATAAAACTATGTTAACTCATCTGAAATTTGAAAAGGATATTAAACATATCCCCATGTGATGCTTGGTTCTGCTTGGTCCTTCATTTCTAGAAAGCTGTTACACAGCAGAATGCTTTGCCTATCACCATGTTTCCTCTCTCCCTTTTTTTCAATGCAACAATCCCAGTACCTTCAAGTTCTGTTGCCAAAGTTGTCTTTTATCACCAATAACTTTATTATTCTTCTTTCCAAACACAGCTTCTAACATACAGGGCTCATCTGGAGAAGGTAATATGACTTCCCTACTGTATCTAAGTATTTTATTAATGAATCACATATATCTCCATCTACCTCTCATATTTGAAGTTTATCAGCATTTCATGCTGGGGCAGGACACAGTAATAATAACTAGCTATTGGCTCTTCAATATTTAAGAATTTAAGTTTTACAGTAGCCATGACTTTAACCCAAGAACAAGAAGGTCTGTTCTGATACCAGAGTTAAAAGTTTCTTATCTGCATTCCTCTATGTCACTTAAGTCAAGAATTTCCATTTTCATCCTCTAGAACTAAATGTTTCAACAAGGCATCCCTCAGAGTGATGAGAAACTGCTTCCCTTATGCTCCATCCCAGTGTGACATTTGATCAGCTGAAGGTAGTTGAATTCCCCCATTATTACTACCTCATTAGGCTCAGATGATTCTTTGATCTCTTTCAACGTTTTGGACTCAATATCCGTTTCCTGATCAGAAGGCTCAACACTGTAGCCCTAATACAGCTCCCCCAGCTCTATGACCTAATCTGTCCTTCCTGTTCAGTTTAGAGCCAGGTATTACACTCTCCTATTGATTTTTGTCATTCCAACATTCTTCTGTAATGGCTACTATGTCGAGATTTTCCTTCTTTGCCAAGAATTTCAAGTTACTTTATTTTAACCTTACACATCTCATGTTGGTATGGAGATATGTGTACATTTTGTATGTATTTGGGGAAGCAGAGAGTTGGCCATGTCAGTTTTTATTTAACTCTCAGGTTTGACACTGTGTTACGTTTCCAGAATTTCTCCTTTCAGTTTTCCTGCACATTTGATTCTTGTCCCTTACACCTTCTGTATGACTGACATCACTAGCAGATGTCTTAAAATGGTGTGAGCCCTCATTTGTCAGCTTTCCCTCAACTCCTGCATGAGGAACCACACTCATTAATTTCCTGCACCAGCAATCTCTTCTCACTATGGCTTGAGACAAGGCCTTCCACAGAGATTCTTCCTTCTCACAGCTCTGTGTAAGCATCCCAGTGGAAATCCTACTTCTTGCCATCCATTAACTCAAATACCAAAAATCTGAAATTATGAAACCTGCTCATCAGACTAAAATTAGACTTCTGTTCAGAAGGGAGCATAAAGATGGAGAAACTTCCCCAGCTTTCCTGGATAAGTTTCCAGGATGCTTTTAGTGGTTCATAATACTGGCACAGAGTATACCACCCACCACAGTGAGGTCTTCTCAGGCACCCTATGGTAGTTCTTCACAGACTCACCCTCTCCCTCTCTGAGAATCAACTCAGCAAATTATTTCTGTGGCCGATACAAACAAGGCAATTGATGTTTTCAGTAACTCAATTTGCTAAATCATACTTCAAATTCAATAATCCAAGTAAGACATGACCCTAATGCTCAGATTAGTTCTCATATTAATATTTTACTTCCTTTAGCACCTCCCGCTACAAAGTAAAAATTAAAAAGTCCTTAGTGCTAAATCAGCCACAGTACAATGCACAGAAGAGACATGAAACAATCCAAAAAACATTAAACAATGAAAACCATTTGTGACAGAGCAGAAACACCTTTGCCATTGCCTAATCATCAAACACATACTTATTCTTGAGAAAAAATACTAAATTCAATTTATACCACAGTCTAAGAAAATATGAGACAGCTGCTGAACAAGTCTATATAAATCTCGTGTGTTTTCATCAGATGTATTGAAAAGTAATGAGAGTAAAGGAAGGTACTTTTTTTCTAATAGCAGACCGTATTCCAGTAAAGAATCAGGTTTTTAGCTCTTGTGGAGAAACAAGTATTTCAGAGGGGTTTATTACCATATGGTATATTTAATATTTGTAATTAATAGCAAGGAGATTAAGAGAATAAAGATTTAAAACTCAGGCCAAAATATACAAAAATGCATGGCTACAAGTCTGCAATTAACTTTGATTTTCAAGGCTGCAGACCTGACCCTGACTGCAAGGCCTTTCTGTGTGTTCAAAAATCAGGTCCCTTCCCTCAGATGCCCAAGTACAGCTCCCTCAGAACTTCTTGCACCATCAATCTGGAAACGTGGCAGAGGAAAGAATCTGTGCTTATTGGTAAAAAATACACATATTTTTCAGACGTGTTTTTTCCCTGAGAACTGACGCGATTGTAAAACCATATTTCTGGTGGGTTTGAATCCTGAATTCACAGGAGTATTTTAGCAAAGGTGGTTGGCTGTGCTGCTATTTGGATATGAGACCTGGCTCATGCTGGTGGCAAGACGGGGTGTGGCTGCATTCAAAGCACTGGCTCTGGGATCAAAGGGCCTGACTCCAGCTGCGGCAGAGCTTTCCTGTCTGACACTGATAACTCCATGCTGCTCACCTGGTGCTACAGAAACAGATTGATTTTACTATTGCAAGAGTCAGAAACACTCTCTGGTTTTACTTCTTTCACTCAGAATTGCCAGTAATTTACTGCTAGCAACAGTGTTACAGATCACTGGGGTTTGATAATATTTTTTCCTGCTTTGGAGTATTACAAATACTGTATTTAGTATTTAAATACTATGTTAGCAGTTCCTCTGAACAAAAAGCACGGACAAACCTAATTGCAAGTAATTTTTAAAACTGCAAGTGAATGTAAAAATTAAAAAGAGTATTCTGGGCTGAACATGGGTTATATTATTTTGGTGACATCCAGAATGTCATGTGAAAGGCTTTAATTTTATTTCATTTCATTGTGATTTATCTCTTATATTAAACAACAACAAAATAACTTTCCAGATGTTTTCCTCTGTGGAAACTGACTTCTTAATGAAATGCAAGTGTATTTCCTATCTTCTTACACTGGTAATAAACTGGGACTGCCACACCTTCAAGCACTCCGTGTCATAAGTGGGACATTGGTGAGGTGAAAACCCCAAGAACCTTTCCACTGCCATTGTTTTCTTAACAGCTCTGCGGATGTTTCATATGTTCATCAGGCATTCTGTTCAGACCTGCCTATGGAGCTGGATGTGATGGAGAGAAAATTCTGATGGGGCTTTGTACAACTGAGGTTTTCCAGAAGTAACTTGTTGCCATGTGGTGTTGAAGTGAGTCACAGGCAGATACAACTCTGGATTGAAAACTGACTGAGGTGTTTGTCCACTATGTAGGGGTACGGTTGTTTCAGGATGTTCCATCTTCAACAAAACTGAACAGTGCTAAGAGTTGTTATAGTAATCACGTATTTTCTCAGATAGGTATGCATGTTATGGCAAGAATACATTTATAGACAGAAATCTCAATAGTCAGAAAGCCTCAAATAGCCACAAACTTACTACAGGGCTAATAGTAAGCACAGGAACCATTAAACAACATGCCAATATATTCCCTTCATTTCTGATAGTCCTTGGGAACCTCACTTCAGTGTAGGTTTTCTAATCTTGCACACCATGCTGAGTTCCCAAGAGCCTTCTTTGAAGTACTCCATCCATCTTTCACTTGCCAGGTAAGTGTTATGGTTTATTTATACATCATTCATTGTTTCTTAGTGCTAGTCTGTCAGCTCAGAGTACTTACCCCCTCCCAGGACTGCAAAACTTGCTCATCCACAGAGGACTGCCACTTAACGTTGGCACCTGCTTAGTATTGCAAAGTACATCCAGATGAGAGCACCTCCCTACAGACCCTCAGTCTGCTGCAGGCACAGGTTCACTACAGCTCTCCTAAGTGGTTTACTCCTGTGTACTCTTGCCCTGACCTTTGCAGCCCTTCAGAAAAGGCACTGTGACTGTGGTTTGAAGCACAGCGTTTTGAATTAAGTCAAAGGAGTGCCGTGTAGAAACACACGGAGGCTACCCTGGTAAACTGTGTAGGTGCTGTTGAGTGTTCCAAGATGTCCTGGGCAGTCAAAGAAACTTTCATCAACAGCAACTCTGGCACATGGAGATTTTTGCTGATTTATATTCTGCCTCATTACCATTAGCCTTTGTAACAAAAGCATTTAAGACAGAGAACTCCTAACCGTGCCTATTCCAAGAAGTGGGATTCAAGAGTGCTGGTTGCAAGACACATATGGAGAAGGTGAAAGCAGTTCAGTACTTAGCTACTGTTACCCACTTTTCCATCATTAGCATTTAGTTATGAATTTTATTACACAACCATAAAATTTCTCTCCAAGCTGCAGTAAAGCAAAAAGAAACTAAAGCCAGGGAGGTATTTCACAGCTATGAGTTTACACACAAAAGAGTTAATTTCTTTCAGAAACTATCCTCTTAAAAAACCAACCAAAACATAGTTTTTAAAATACTACATTTCACAGTTCCGTATTAATGTGCATTAGATGCTCTGTAAGAATTTAATGTAAAAAGCATTTAGTGTTTGACTACTAGATGTGTAACTGTGAGCAAAAATACAATACTGATTTTTAAATATAATACTTCCAGTGAACTTTGCAATACTTCCAGACTTCTCTTGTTTTGAAGTTAATGATCCTATGCCATTAACCTTATCAATAAAAATACAGGACCTAAATAAATAAAACACAACAGAAATATTGCAGCTTGAGTCCTGATGTACAGACTTATCAATCATCTGCAGTAATGTCACCAATTAGTACCCATAACAAAATCTCACTCCTCTGGAAAATAGATACCAACTGATAAATGAAAATAAATTTAGGAAAGCATAGTTCATGTCCTTCAGCCACAGAAATGACAGAAAATTAGAAAGCTCTACATATACTCTTAAAAACACAAAGAACCTAATAAAGCATTAAATTTGTATTTCTGGACTGATATTCCAGAATATCTTCCCATTTGTGGTCAGATCTGGCATAGAAGGAGCCTGAACTTTGTTGTGTCCTGTCAATTTCCCAGCAAGGACACCTCAAAAAGCTAAGCCTCAACAAATAGAAGGGATCAGCCATTCCATGTGGAATTACCATGAAAAATGTATCTGAAAACTTATATTCAGGCTACTATACGCTGAATATAAACCCAATCAGTCCTTTATCCAATGCTTACTTCGTCTCTGTTTCCAGCAGAACTGCTGCCAAAAGTCTGGAGAGTTCACAGTACATCTATAAAGAGACAGAGACCCTCACGTGCTCTCCAGACAAACAGCTTCACACCTTTCACAGGTCAGTTGATCAGAGCACACAGTTGCTGAAATAAGTTGCCAGAGAAGCTACGAGGGACCAAGGAAGGGAAAGACAAAAAGGAAAATACCAAGAACTGGTATTTCCACTTATAATCTTACACAATTTTGCATGAACAAAGGCACTAAGTAGTTCACCTGGGTAAATTCATATCTTCAAACATTGTTATATTCAACTTTTTCTCCTCAGCTTTGTGTTCAGGGTTTCTCCTACCTCAGCAGTGCCACCTGTAACACAACATTACATAAGAGGCAGTACTAGGATATGATGGCACTAAAAGCAGCAGTGACAGTAATCTCTCAGGATGGAAGAGTAATTTTTTCCAAACATGCAAATCTAAGCAGATATGCAATGTAATTGGAAAAGGATTTTTTACATGCCTACATTCTGAACCATTTCAGGGACTTCATAATACCCACAATTTGCAACAGTTCACTGTATCTGAGTTTAGTTCGAGCAGGTTGCCTGTGTCAAGCCATAAGCACTACTCTGAATATTCCCTTTGTACAAGACCTTATATTCTAACCAATGTTATTCAAGCAGGCAATTAGAATGAATGGGAATCAAACAACACAAATATACAGAGGTGACCACTAGTAAAATGAAATCAAAATATTTTAAAAAAAGGAATTGTCTTAGGCTTGTAGCTGTTTTGTGAGACTAGATCCAACTTGGGTTAAATTTAAGTACAACATAAATGCATCAAAATTTCATGTTTCGAGTCTTCTGATTAATTTACTGCTAGCTTATTTTAATATAGCTGTGTATTTCCTACAGGTGGCAAATCTATCTAATAAACTCCAGTACTGCAAAAGGACTCTTGTTCCAGAACTACTTTTGGACACTAAACTTCTTCAACTGCTTACTATTCCATGCAGATCACAAGAAGTTTGTGTACATAATCCCACTTGAGTATCAGAGCAAGTATCTTCTACACTATTGAGATAAAAAAGAAGTTTATTAATTAATTCTGTAGCAATAAAATTGAGTACCATTTTGTTGGTGAACAAAACCAGCCCATTACTATCATTGTGCAATGACATTCTGAAGTTATTGTCATTTTTGCAATTGATCACCTGCTGTTTATGAAAGGAGTTGGGAGAGATTAACATTAAAAACATCAAAAATGCCTGGTGTTACAGACCGAAATGGAAAGTACTGTAATGTTTGATATATAAAGGTATTTTGAAAACAGTATTGTACAACAATATAACTCATATAACTCTAGGTCATATTTTAAGTGCACATCACAGAATACTTTTAAAAAAGAAATAATTAATTCTTTGTATCTCATTGATACAAAGTATCAATATTGTATTGTATCTCATTGATATGAGATACATGTTACATACAGTAGAGTGCATAAAACTAGATTTTCTTTATGTTGTAATTAATTATTCCAAATACCTCTTTTTTCAGGTTTTTAATTTGTCTAATTTTTTTTTCCCCACTAATCTGCTTATCTGAAGTCAACCAAATGTACAGCTTGAAAGAGATATTCAAAAGGCAAGTGGTAAAAGGCTTTTTATTCCTTAACAGAGACACATGAATGTTGAGATAAAAATAATAACTGATGTAGGCTATAAGTCCCAAATCTAGAAGAGTGAAAGTAACTGTTAGAAGTGTTTCTTTAATATTGCGACTTTCAATTTTGCACTATTTGAGTTTTGTGCCAACCAGAATATGAAGTGGCAAACAAAGACTATGGATTAGAAGTCACAAAAAATTACTTACAATAATGGAAAGATTAAAAGACGTGACTACTTTTGCCTGTGCTAAATAAGAGCCATAGAACTGAACAAGGATAGGAATGGAAGAGACCTATAACAATTACCCAGCCCCACTGTTTGGCCACTGCAGGGCTGGCCAAAAGTTGAAGCCTGGCTTTAAGGGCACTGTCCAAATGCCTCTTCAACAATGACAGGCATGAGCAGAGGGGGGAGCATCAACCACCTCTCCAGGAGGTCTGTTCTGGGGTTTGACCACCCTCTGGGTAGAGAAATGTTTCCTGATGTCAAGTCTGAACTTCCCCTGATGGATGCAGATTTCAGCCATTCTCATGTGTCCTGGGTGCCAGGGAGAAGAGCTCAGCACCTCCCTCTCCACTCCCCCTTCTCAGGGAAGCTGTAGGGAGCAGTGAGGTCACCCCTCAGCCTTCCTCTCTCCAAACCAGACAGACCCAGTGCCCTCAGCTACTCCTCAGAGCACATTCCTGCCAGCCCCTTCCCCAGCTTTGGTGCCCTTCTCAGGATGTGTTCAACTCATGGAAGAATTCACCATTTAAAATATTTAAACAGTAGTAACAGTAATGGGGGATGAGGAACCACAAGTTAGGGAGATGCACTGATATGTAAAAACATTAAATAGGAAAAACATTAACTTAACACCATTTTAACTTTCTGGTGCTAAGATCTACCTATGCTTTTAGATGGACAGAAATGTTAGGCCTAAAATTAACATTAGAAAATATACTGTAAAGAACAACCCTGGCTTTTCACAATACAGAAGGATTTTTCAGTGATGTGATCTACCTCCAGTATCCAGGTTCTGTGACTATGTAAAAGCTCAGTATCACAGCATTTCCCTTGAGGATCCAGTGATGTCAGGGACTTACTGGAAATCCACTCCCATAAAACTTCTAGCCTAATTTCTTCATAAATATATATGTAAAATGGCTTTACTTAGACAGGCTTTTCTTTTTTCTTCACAACTGGATCTATATACCTGTAAACCTCTTCCCACTCATTCAATACCACCATTTAACTAAGATAAATAGAAGAAATAAATGTTATTCCAACAATTCCTTTCTTATTTCTGAAGAAATATTCTTTTGGAAGAGCTAAAAGTTCTGGATTTGTGTCCATATATTCCTTAGTCTACTGAATACAGCCACCAGTTTTAACTGAAAGCTGGTTTTTGACAGATGACTCTGTTGACTGAACTCAGCCCATCCTCCAATTACAGAAAACCAGAAATGATCAAAACATAAAATTAATTGACAGTTACTATTGATATGGACTGCAATGGAATGTGAGACCTGGTAAATTAGCAAAGACTATCAAAGAAAGGATTTCTCATTAAAAAATGAATTCACACTGTGGGATTTCTTCTCTGCTATGCATGTATGGGATGATTTTGGAAATGAACCATATGACCCATATTCAACCCACCTGCTACAGACATTTGACTGAGGATTGCAAGACAGTGACGAATTTCCCTTATACAGGCAACAGAGAATGACACATTCAGAGGGTGATTATGACTGATATTTGACTACAATTATCACTACTATGATAATAATATTACTCCACTAATGATGGAGTGATCTTACAACAAGAATGTAGCTGCCTCAAAAAATCTCACTTAAATGCTTAGCATTGACTAAGTTTTATCCAGGACTGTGTTTATCAGTTCCTCATCTGTAAAATGTGAAAAATAATATTTCCACAGGTTTTCAGAAGAATGAAAGGCACATGGGACAGTGAAAGATACAGAAAGGACATGGTGCTGGGCTAGTTTCAGATCAGTGGACTTAAGTCGTGTGCCTTCTGATTTACAGCAGTGGAGGTGAGACAGGCTGCCAAAATGAATTTGCACTGTATAATAAAATCATCAGTATTGCTGAAATTCATTGTTGCTGCTACCATGTATGCACTGACGCAGATGTTCCTTATCAATCCTGTCCTTTTAACATATAACAAAATATGCACGGGCTTAAAGTCAATACTCTGTGGGTTGAAGGAAAAAGCAGTAATGCACTCAGAAAACGTGACCTGAATAAGTGGTAAGTGTCTAAGGTGTTAAAGGACAGCTCAGATGTGTGCACAATCCAGTATTCCCTTTCAGCACTGACAAATGCTCCATCTTCAGTCAAGCCTCTCCTTACAGGCAGTTGACAGGCAGGGCCTGCCTGCATTCTCCCTTAATCCATCAACACATACTTGAAGAGAAAAGAGATACTCCATCTCCAGAACAAATCTGGAGGGTTTTTTTCAAGCAGGGCTCATGGAAATAGCTTACCTATTTGTCTTGCATAAACTCATCACTTAAGAAGACATCAAAGAAAGCAGGGCTGTCACAAATCTGATCCTTGCTTTTTGTTGTTATTATTATTCTCAGCTATTCACGGCAATTAATTCTTGGCTGAACTTAATGAAGGTAAATTATGCTAAGCTGGGACCATTTTCAAATTTAAGGAACGTGATACCTCCAAAACAATTAATTAAAAGTGTTTCATATATGTAAGTGGTACTCAAATGTAGCTATAATATAATTAGCTTATATTTACCTTGTGTTTGATTATTAAATTGTAGGTGTCTAATTTTGATTGCAGTCCATCAAGCGAAGAAAAACCCAGAGGAGTTAGGAATCCAACCTGCTCTCTCTGAGGTGGCTTCATGATGTGAACCAAAGTATGGTGAATGGAGATTTGCTTTTAAAGCCCTAAAATGCTAAAGTAAATGCACCCACATTCTAACGTGGCACTCTCTGAGTGACAGAATGAGGACCTAGAAGAGCAAACCTCCCCATGACTCCTGATTGCTAATGCCTGCTGGTAGCTAGTTTAAAGTGCTAACATGATAAGGTCATATCATAAAGAAAATCTGTGGCTGTTCAGGAAATGTTTTCCTCTTAGAGGAGAAATCTCAAATAACATAAATCAGGGGGGAAAAATTGTGAAATTACTTGGCTAATATGCAATGAATATGTTATTTCTAAAAAGTGTTGGCATTCAAGTACTCTATAACACAAGGCCCAAAATCAAAACTTCTCTTCTTGCCCTAGATCAATTTAAATAAAAGAAGTATTTATTAAATCACACTGCCTTGCCTGTTTGCTTTGCTACTTAAGTTAATTTCACCAGGGATAATGAAAACCCTAATTCTGGAAGCTCCCTAAATAGAGAATGTACATACATGCCTTTTAACACTTTCCATTGCCATACACCCACGACAACTTGACTGCAATTCAACTTCTTTAGGATGGACAGCACTCGTGCTAATGTGGCCTCATTAATGACAGACAGAGTTAACTCTGCTATTTTAATTCTATCAATACTTGCAAGGTTTTTAAAGCACTGAGGAGAGGTTTGAGTGGGGGGACTAGGAAAAGAGTGAAAAATGAAGCAGGCACATGGTTTTCATTTGGGGGGGAAGGGAGCCTGTTATGAAATTTACTTGACTGCTGCAGGCAATATTGGAGGATTAAATGGAAACTGGCTGAACCTTAGCTTCCAGTTTATAAAAAGCAGTCACTCTATAAAGTTCCCTTATAGCACCTTTTTACATAATGAGCTTTAACTAAATTCTGTCAGCACGGAAAGTGGTTTGTATGGTTTAAGATGTGTCTTACTTCAGGAATTCAGAAGATTTTCCTTTCAAAGGCAGAGAAGAGCTTTAGAAGATGGGTTGAGTCTTGAAGCAGTGGAAGATGCTGTGCCTTTCCCATGTCTCTGGCCTTCAACTACAGACTTGAACAAATCTATGGCAGGATGTTTATCTTGTCAGCTGCAGCTACCTTTTACCTGATTATTCATACGCTGCTGTACAGAACTCTCAGTCCCTTCAGAAAGTGTGAATTTTCCCAATAGTTCTATAATTGCTAAGAAAAACAGGAAGGACAAGTACAAAACCTGATGTCATTTACATTTAATTTTTCTAGTTTTCAAGCTTCCTTCATTTCTGTTCTGGGTTCAGATTAATTTTATCAATAATGGTCCTTTCTGAAATCTACTTGACTCACCAAAGTGACTGCCTCTGCTGGTTTTTTTTTCTGCTTTTTTGACCTTCAAGAATTTCCAGCAGCCTCAACCCAGCAGAAGTACTAGTTATAAGGAAGAGAACACAACATCCAGCATCAAGATTTCTCTATTTATTTGTTCACGCTGTTTTGACCTAATTCAGCTCCTAATCATTCTAAACAATGATGATAGAGGATATTTTGTACAGTTTTGCTTAGAGAAATACTGCAGTATGTTGTTTCAGGCATCATGCAGCTGCAAAACCTCTGTTGTCATTCTAACCAGAAACAAAAGCTTACAAGAGTTTTACATTCATACAGTTCTAAAAATGTAGCAGCTTTATTCATGGAATAGCATTCCTGGGAACTCAGATCAGTTATGCCAATCCCATGTGCAATTGGAATGGTTTGTATTTTCATAACACAAATTTCAAAATCAATAGATTTTTTTTCTAATGAGGTATTGAGATGTTGAAGTCTTCTAGAAGTAAAGGAGTGTTTTTAACATTACCCTTCTGCAAATAGTTTCTTTTTCAAACCATAGTTCAAGCCAAAATGATAAAAAAGAAGGAATTCTGGGGTCAAATGAAGTATTTGTTTCAATTGGAAATTAAGTCCTGTTCTGATAAAGTATAAATGAACTTGGCCTCAAAACTTTACTTCGAGATGAAAAATGAAAAAAATTCTAGACTGTCCCATTCTAAATGTCTGCAAAGAAATACTGTCCTTAATTCTCTCTCTCTCTTTTTTTTTTTTTTTTTTAATTAATCTATTTAAAGATTTACCAAACAGTTCAGGTTGAAAAATACATCTGGCAAATCAGCATCATTGGAACTTTTCAAAAAACTTTCCTTGTAAGCACTATTCAAATTAAATACTTCATAAAGATTAGGGACTTAAAGTCATTTGATTACGAACCTATGAGTGTCTTTATAAAAGCAAGAAAAGGCTATAAAAAGGTTAAATATATACACAAATGTATAATGCTAAATTTGATTCATATTTAATCAATATATAAGTCATAATGAAGCAGAAAATAAAACTCTTTTGGCCAAAGGAATTACACGACGTAAACAGGTGATAAGTGAAAATGGCATCAGCCAAAGAACATTATAGCGACACATGTATTAATTTGGTTTTTTGCCATTTTGCAGCCAGAATTATCTCCTTGAACTCCGTACACAACTAATAAAGTTCTTGGCACGCTGACTCAAAGGGTAAAAGAACCAACTTTACAAGCGTAATATAAAAAGCGGTATTTATCCTATTTTCCGGTAGTAATCAGCACTGTCTGATGTGCAAGTAATTTGTTGCATGCCAAAGACACTCATGTCTGGCTCGCAGTTGTGGGCTGACTTTGCTGCGAGCCCCACACACAGCGGGAACGATGCCCCTGCACAGCAACCACACCTCCCAGCCTTGCTCTAACTCATCCTGAAGGCTCCACTGAGGGAACGCAGAGGGAAGGGGGTATCTCCTCTCCTCAAAGTCTCAGTTCCCAGATTCGGTAGTTTACTAAAATGAAAACAAGATGAAAAATCGCTCCCTCCGCTAATTGTTTATTTTAAGCAAACTAATAACTGTGCTTCATCTTTCTTTCCCAGAGATTTCAGTGCTCTTTGCATTAGATAAACAAGCCTCAGATGATGTGAAGCATTACCTTTTCCAAATATTCTATTGTGTTATGAAGAGACAGTGAAAGGAAGGGATATGAAACAGAAGAAAGAGCTGCCCTGTGTGCTGCTTTACAGAAACCCTGGAAAAGAGCTGTGGCACCAGCTAAATCCCATGGCAGTCCTTTCCCGGAGTGGTGGGACAGCTTGGAGGATGGAAACACTTTGCAAAGACAAGCCTGACTGCTTCCCAGCTCAACTCCATCCACTCTGAAATCGCAAGAGAAGTGCCAATCACAAACCCACTAATCCTCTTCCCTTCCCCTTTCCCCTGATGCTCAACCTGGGACAGTAATGAAGGGAACACTAACGCAATCATCCTGATATAGGGGAGCTGCTCTACACCCTGCAAGAATGTCCCTGCAGTGCAGCACAACCCAGCCCTCCAGTCCATGACAGAGGCCATACAGGGACCGTATGGCATGAGCTGGGAACAATCTGGGGTTTTCTGGTAGAGAGACCTAATTCTTGATCATAACACCATACTCTCTTCCTCCTTAATCCTTTATTTTCAGTAATTTGATAGATTCTAATCTACCTCATAACCCCATTAAGGGCTGCATGCCAGTCCCTTGCCCATCATCAGCAGACCGCCCTGCAGGCCTGAAACCACTTCAGATGGCAATTTTTCAAGCCACGCTAATCAAAATGAAATATCTCTCAATTAATTATCCCTCTACAACCTGCATTCCAATCCCACTCCATAATTGACAATTACTTGCCCATTCTTCCTCACAAAGCCTGGAGTAAATTGGATAATTTTAGCATTTGCTTTATTTTGACTGTTCCTAAATTTAACGTGGGAAACTCTTTGCACCCACTCCCCCTTCCTGTTTTGGTAAAACAAGTGAGTTAGAACCGATGTCTTCACAATTAAATTTTCAACAACACATCAGGAAGGGCATTGCCTCAGCTCTTTATTGATCTCATTATTACAAAAAGCATGTGGTTATAGCTATGTCTGGCCCTTTATACTTTTTCTCATGGCTTTAAAAGGTACTAAACAACGTAATCAAAATATCATATTTAATATAAAAAGTACACATTAAGGCTTCTGCTCCAATTTCTTCCAGACCAACATGTTGCAAAGTATTTCCCGGTTCATATTAAACACACATGAGAACATTTGCACTTATGGTTAGGAATCAGTTCTTGACCTTCTAAACTCATATTGTTCCCCGATGAACACTCTGGTTCTAATTCCCCAAAAGGCCATGACCTGGTCTGTATCCAAGGTCAATTAAAATAAAGTCCTTAAAGCTTTTTCATATGAATTCTAACATGTTTTCTAAGAATTACAGTCTCGGATTTAACCCTCTGCTGTATCAGATTTTTCCAATGCGAGTTTCTGATCACCGTGAACAGCTGAGTGTGCTGCATTTTCTATCATTCATTCCCTGCACCAAACAGCCCTTCTGGCTTATCACCTTCCTCTTCATCACTCTCTCTTGGAATCAGAGGAATGAGAGGCATTAAAAGTCTGGTCAGCCATCAAGGCCATTGGCTCTCTTAGGCCTGCCTATTTTTCACAGAGCTGTTCATACTGAAGTTTTCCAGTCTCCGCTCAACATCCTGTGGTTCCATTCACAGGGTAATGAACAATATTCAACAGCCCTGCTTTTGCTGTTCAATCTACATTTTCCCTTTAAAAACCTACTGCTGTCACCCATGACTTGACCGTGTCCCATCTCACCTAGGCTGCTTCTGCCCAATGAGTTTTGCTCTACTTTGTAAGATCCCTGCTCACACAACCCAAGATGACAAATAACGCAGGAGAAAATAAGGCAAAGGAAAGACACAAAAGGCAAATTACGAAAAACAAAAGACAAAAATGGTACTAGAGAGCCTCTAGCTTGGTGACTTCAGATGATATCAAGAGAGGGGGAAAAAAAGCAACCCACAAAACAAAATTCAGATTTCAGACCAGAATTAGCAAACAGACCGGGGGGAATGCCAGAATTGACATAAATTACCCAGCTGGGAAATGCACACATGATTAGAAAGGAAAATAATCAGGGGACTGTGGCAATGCGTTGTGAGTCTTGAAGAAAGGCAACTGGAGACAAGAGTTGCAGAAAGATGGTGTATAAGGTAGAGATAGCAGAGAGAGCTGAAAAGGCAATAGCTGGCATGACTCCTGTCAAATAGCAGGACTGTGACATGACAAAAAGTTTTCACTGAGTACACACATCAAACAGTCAGCCAGGTGAGGCTCAGGTGGAAATGCTATCAACCCCATGCGACAAACGAGGGGACTGGAACAAAAGGGATTTCTGTTATCCTAGTGAGACTCACAGGCACAAACACTGCCTTACATTATAACATGCTCTTAGAATAACAATGCAGAACATGGAACACTAATTATTACATTTTGTAGGATTCAGAAAGAGAGGTAATATCTTTTACTAGCTCAACTGATATACCTAGAAATAAACAAAACAGGAAAGTCTGCAAGCACACAAGGTATTTTTTTTACTTACTACCTCTTTTTTAATTGGTTTATGAATATTTTAGTACAACGTTCTTTCTAGTGTTGCAGCTATTATTTTAAAAAGGTCTCCTAACTTGATAAAAGTGTTATTCGACTCATTCTCTTTATAGATTTTAGTTCGTGTCATGGTATCACAAAAACTGACCAGAAAGTGCCAAAGATTTCAATGAGATTAAATCTTAATCCACTGGCCTGACGTATTTTTAAGCTAAGTTTTCTCTTTGTATATGGATTTCTCAGCTCACTTAGGATTTCCAAAAAACAGCTCTTGAATTAAGCTTATCCTGGGCTAACTAATCATCCAGAAAAGCAGATAGAATAGCTTTTCACAAAGTGAAATTAAGAGAATAAAGGAGATAAGCAGAAACATGCTACATTTATCAGCATAGTCAATACTGTATTTTACTTGCAGTGCCCTTAAGTATCAGGGGTTTAATAAACTAGTGATTTAATAAGCTAGTACCTTATGTACTAGGATTTATGAGAATTTTTTTTTTAATCTGTAAATTAATAACATGGGAGTGAGGATAATCTTACTGTGCTATCACACTACAATTTGTTACAAGTCAGGCAGGTAATAACACTCCCAATATTCAGGAATGTCTGTACATACTCAGCTGGCACGCAGGTGTTCAGCTAATAAAACAGAAATAGAAATTTGACAGTCAGGCTGAAAGTTACCAGATGTTTCTAAGAAATAATTAAGAGAAGAAAGGAGAGAGATGCACTGATATAGGTAAAAAGAAACACCTACCATCTTTGCTTGCCTGGCATTATGAAAGTTTACATGGTAAGAAGACATCTAAAGACCAAGAAGACATCTAAAAACCAAGAACCTGGCTGTATTTGCAGCATATTGTACATAATTTTAGGGAAAAGAACATAGGAGACCCATATAAAAACATATAAAAGTAACTGTATAAGTGCAGCACTATAAGGCAAGTAATTTTACAAATGGGCAATTAAGAAGGAGGAAAGTTAATGGCTCGTTTTGAAATGTGCTGAGTAATGCAGGCCAGTCACCTTAGATATTCAGCCACAGTAACTGTAAGAACAGCACTGATTAAAGTGAGTTTTCTTGGTAAATTGGACATAAAAGTTTAACAAAACCCAGGGCTGAAATCTGATCTCATTTCTACTCGCACAGCACTAGAATAACTCATTTGACAGCTCTGAAATTACTTTAGACGAGCAGAAAACATACAGCTCCGGGTTCCTAAGTCCCAAATTTGTGCTCCAAGTACAATTTGCAAGAGCATAAGGTTTTTATGTAGTAGCTTTACCAAGAAGCTCTTTGCAGTTTGTAACTATGGTTGCCCAAGCACTCCTGCTGTTTCCATAACCCTGCCTTTATCAGTGCCATCAAAGCTGCTGTCCAGCATGAGGTTGCTAGCAACTATAATGAAGTGATGCTGCTGTAGATTTCCTTAGAGCTGAAGATTTTCCACTACTAGGCAGGTGACTGCAATTTCCATCACATCGGGACAATTACTTTTAAGAACGGAAGGAACTCCTTTTCCTCTACCCCTCCCAGCTTAGGTTGCATATCACGATCCACAAACTTTCTGAGAACACTTCGCTTGTGATTCTCAACATGACCAGCACTACAGGAAATTGAACTGCAAGACAGAAAAGTATTTTTTAAAGGAAATTCTCTTTGTAAACCTAAGGCTGGGAAACAGATCATGGAAAATATTATGAATAAGCTTTTTGATTCTACCTTTTGAACAGGCAGATGATACTGTGGGTCCCTGTAAAACAGGTTTTCAGAAACAATCCTTCAAGCACGTAAAACAATCGTGGTTTCATTTAGTACAAGAAAAAGTTGAGAAACGGATTTTAATTTGTGCACAACTGCCAATCTCCAGAACACCACAATGTTTTCATTCTTATGGTGAACCTTAAACATACAGAAGAATTCTCTTTTATGTTGTGAACTCCCTGAGCAAAAAGTTGAAAGAGCAAATCCATAACTGAAATAATTTCCATCCTGAAAGAGAAAATGAAGCCTAACTCTGAAGGAAAAGGAATCCAAACCTGTGCCAGGCACACAAGTGCTCAGACTATCAGCTGTAAGTGTTGTCATAATTCCTTCTTTTTAAGTTGACTTTTTGAACTACATCAAGACTTCAAGAATTATAATGCTGGCTATCCAACAATGGCAAGAACAAACACGGTGTCATTCATCCGCTCTGTTTTCATATCCTGTTCTAAAGAAAATGAATTACAACAGTTTACATTACTGTAAGTGACACATAAAGAGCAATGCAGCATTGCAAAATGTGAACATTACTGCACTGTAATAGTGCAGAAGCATTTACAGCTTCAATTGAACTGTTGGCATTACCTGACTCTACATCATTTATTCATACTACATTTTCTTTACAGGCTAAATACAGGACCTAAATTACAAAGCACAGTAATCTGGCAAAAGAATGCAACAATATCTTCAGAATCTGTCTACACCAATGATTTTTTTTTTCCTGGAAGTCTACCTATAGCACAGTTATCTCACATCAGGTTATCACTGCAGCAGTGATTGAGTCACTCCTACCTCACCTGATGAGAGCACATATCTTCACACATCCTGTTGAGTTACTTGCAGAGTAATTTACTCTTACCCTGAGACCTAACACAATATAACAAGAGGAGTTCTCCCACTTAACTGAACAGGAGCTGCTAATTTTAAACTAAATGTTGTAATGCAAGGCTGAGGTGAAAGAGCAGAAAGTGTCTACCCCAGATCTGGCAAAAGCAGTGATCTCCAATTAATTACCAAAGGGTGTCAATGAACTTCAGGAAAGCAGGCCATGCTAAGATACAGGAAGCTGTCACAGCAGAGGTGCTAGGTTCCCAAGAAGAATGAATTCCTTAAGACGGTCTTCATTCCTACAGGAGGCAACTGTCACTGAAAAAGTTTGTCTCATTTATTTGGCTGCTACATCAATGTTGTATGTAAAGAGGGCCCTTTTACCAAGCACTGGGTCTTAGATTCTAAATTATTTTCTTTGAAGAAAGGCTAAATACATGGGGATTACATGAAAATATTGACTCTTTAATGTACCATGGGAATACTGATAGGCATTAGTAGAAAGCATTATTTTCTATAAGTTAACTGCAATGTTTGAGTGATTCTTTGCAAACTGATTTGGCTCAATTTTTTATTAAACGGAATTGGAGGACATTTTCAAATCCGACTTAGAGAGCTGAGCTATGCAAAATGGGGTGCCACAAAAGGGACTAATTTCCAGAAAGCAGCTCCTTAGCATTTTCTCAGTCTTTTTAACTAGGATAGCCTAAATTATCACACTTTCACTTCCTTATTTTTTGAAAGCATTTTTTTTGTTTATTGAGACTGTTCATTCCTTCATATTTATGACACAATTTAGCAGGATGAAATTATAGAGAAAAACATATACATATGTGACACAGCATATGGTTCTGAAGTAACCAAGTTCAGCCATTTTAGAAGGGGGAAAACTTTAAAAATACACCAACACCATCTAAAATTACAATCTTTAACACTATTATTAGAACAGAAAATATTTCTTTTTCTAGATGTTAATCAAAAATTCTCAACACAAACTAATTGTATCTTCCCACCTCTTGATTGAGTCAATCCTGTTTCAGTTGCAAAGTGTACCCTCATAAAATTACGCTGCTAAAGCTGTGCAAAATTCTGGATCCTGGAAATCAAGAGCAACATCTCCACTGACTTCAATTAAGTCAGATTTTCACCTTCATGTTAACTTAATAATATTATGCTCTGTGTTTCTAGGGAGTTGTACTCAGTAGATCCACTGAGATCTAGTTTTTAAACATATTTCACTTGTATTAATCCAGCAATTTTAAGAACATAAGATTACTATACCTTGGACTAAAATTCTCCTTCATGTTTAATATGTAATTTTTGTGATTGTGTAGTTAGGGAATGCTTGAGCTATTTAGGAGGTTTTGCTGCTAAACAGAGCATTATCAGCTCCTCTGACATTAGAAAGGAATAAAACATTTCTTCTTTATGTGGCAACTCTGGTTAATCCATTAGGAATCTACTTTAAAAATTACTTGAATCCTCTTTTCCTGGAAAGTGATCAATCAGAGGACGACAGATTGTAAAGCCAACGCTTGCCTACAGGCTGAAATAAAAGTACTGGGCAGAACCGCTGTGTTTGCACCAAAAAGAACATTTAAAGGTTGCTTTGTTTTGTTTTTCATGATGATGGTAATGTTTGGAAAATGTTTGAGGGACATTAATATCATCTTTTTTTACAATGGAACTGCCAGAACTGTGAAGATTAAAATAACGCAAAGTGTATGTCAAACAGAGACTGTTAAAACAATGAAGACTACAGTTGAAGCAAATAAAAATATGAAGCCTCAAAACTAGGATCCTTTATGAAGGATGGAGGACATATGAAATGCTATTTTGGTAAATCAGAAATCTACACTCAACAGTAATCAATTCCTTAAAGCATGTATATGAGAAAGCAAACCAGAAAGACTCCTATGAGCATGTGCTAGAAAAAACATTCTAGAAGATTCAAACCTCAGAAAGCAATAAGAAATCTTCTATTGTGTTGTGGTGGACAGTGTTTACTAAGCTCTGTTCCCAAGCAAACATCCACTGAAAGCAATTAGAAAGCACATGTGGGAACATAACTCAGGTACTGACCTCAGACCTAACCTTTTGGAAAAATGAGTCAGGATCCCAGACTCAGTGTAATGACAAAACATTACTTGAATGGGATCCCAGCTTACTCTTGGTCCTTCCAGTTTTCAATTATGATAATATGATAATAATAATAATAGCATTATCATGTATTATTATTAATAGCAAAGTTTTAATATGTGATGAGTCTTTTTCACAGAGTGGTATGATAATCTTTTATAATGCTGGCAAAAATTCATAGGGCTTTTAATTTGTCCTTAAGTGGGTTATTCAGTAGCACAGTAAAAGTAGCACAAAAAATATCATAATTCTGTTATCATGATTAATGGTGCTATCAATTAAAACACCTATGGCCACAAAAATACAGTTAGATATAAATACTCCACCTTGAGCTGCTAACTCTTCATCTTGCCAAATCTCTTCTCCCTTACACAGGACTAATATACCACAGTAGCACCAGTGAAGTCTTAATTTTTCACCAGATAATCATCAGCTGTCATGATGGGCACTGCCAGATGTAAAGCACCACTAGTACAAGAAGCTGTAAGAAAACCCAGCTTTTCTGAGCTCAATTTGCTTTGACACATATAAGGCGTGAGAGCAAGATTACTATATCAGTACAATGCTGGCCCCTTCTGTGCAGCTTCCTGTATCTCCATTGGCAACCGTCCCATTGATTAGACAAAGCTACTACTGAAAACTTAGATTAAGTTAAAGATTACAATGTTCATCACAGTCAAGTGAAACATTTTTAGATCCAAAATTCCATACTTCTTGGTATTAGTATGTATGTGAATTGAGCATAAAACTAAACTCAACAGCATCCTAAACACTAAGCCAATCAGTAAGTACAGTCGTCAGGAACACAGGCTGAAGCAGTTGCAAAAAAAAGTCAGAACCTGCATTTCAGAGGCAAATACTATCAAATGTACTTGTTAAACAAGACTAAAGATTCTGCTAAAAGAGAATAAGTGAAGCAAAAGACATTTCACTGACACTGAAGGAGTAGCACTACAGTAGAAATACCAACATTCATGGACTTAAATTCATCACACACAGACACCAAAGCAAGGTGCAGAAATAGATTGCACAGTACTTCAGCCTAAAAAAGGGAACAGGACAAACTCATATAAACAGTCAACTAGATAAGTCAGCAGAAACACTGCAGCTGAAGATGTGCATTAGTCACTGATAGGCTGTAAAATACAAAGATATTCCTTGCGTAGAGTACTGGACTTCTGCAATGAAAATAATCACCTTCGATAACCGTGAGCTAATTGAGTGCTGGAAGATGCCAAACTGTTCCTGGGGAGACACGTGCTCTGTTTATCCACAGAAAGGAAACCCACCCTGGATAAGTTGACTCTAGCCAACTGCCGCCCAGTGTCAAATTTCCCACGAGCAAGTCCACTGAGAAGCTAGTCAAAGGCCAAGGACATTCTCATCTGCTGGAAATTAACCTTTTAGGCACAGCATAGTCTGGAGCCAAGCCAGGACACACAACTGACACCACCTTAGGAGACTGATGAATACCCTCCACCCATCAGTGGGCAAAGCAGTGATATCTGTTCCCATCATCTTGGACCTCGCAGTGAGAGTAGAGCTCTAAAATTATACGGGTCCTTCCTGCAGAGGTACGCCCAGTAAGCAGGGACAGGATACTGTATCTCCACCAATGGACTCCTCAAACTGTGTGGGCAGTCACAGAAGCCAAGAACTGTGGAAATGACATTCATCCCAAATATCACAATGTTCACACAGCTTTTGTCTCACACCTCTACCCCGCCCTGCCCCTGCTTTATTTGGACTGTGAGCTCCTTGGCTACTGATGATCGACACCTCTGTGTTTATCCAGCATCTAGCACAGTCCAGGGCTTTGCTGGCAGTCCTTTGCATAACCTAACAAATATTCTTAACAGCAACGGTGTTTGGGGGAGTCTCAAAACCATTCATTTCCCCTCAATTTATTTTCAATACCTACATATAACAACCAGCTGAAACTGTCCTAAATCAAGTCCAGCAATAGGTAGACAGCACAGAACTTCATCAGTAAGCCCCTACATCAGTCATGTAAGCACTGCCACAATGGAGCAGCACAAGCAACACCCAACTGCATTGAGAGAAAGATGGATAAAACAAGACTCAGGAGCCTGTAATTTCTATGCATGTCAGTGGTCAGTCAGTGAGTATTGGAACAGTACACGTTGTTAAGCTGATCTCTTTTTCAATCAGGTCACCAAAAATCTTCTGTCAGCCTGGGCAAGGCAGAAGACTGCTCCACAGTAACTAACAACTCCTCAGCTCCACCAGCAGCAAGGCAATCTATCCAGACATGGATATTTCAGAGACTCAGGAATTCTGACAGATGTAGAACATAGTTAGAATTACAGCTGCTATGCTAGATTCCCACTTAACTTCAAATCATGTTCAGACCTCATTGTTTATATTCAAGGTATTTCACAGCCTGGGTCACTTCAGCACTTTCTTTACAAGAATGTATTTCTATTACATATGTGCATGTGTAGATACATATAAAAACATGGTTATACATATTCTGTTCTGCATAGGTATCACTATACTATTCTGTTGAGATACCGCCTGTTGGTGCCAGCAATCCATGAAGGGGAAGAAAAAAAGCTCAATAAGAGAAACACAGGCAGTGTCAGGATCTTTAATATCGTAGGACAGTCTTTACTAGTGTGTTGTAAAATTTCTTTTCAGTTTTGATCCACTAATTTACATGCATTTCTTTAATCTATATTTAATACTTTTTTTAGCGAAAGATAACACAGCAGTTTCCAAGGAATATACTACCATGTATTTTTCAGCTGATTTTTGATTACACCTTTAACTTTTTAAAGCTCTGAATCATATCTAAATTTGCAAGACTACTTCATCAGTTATTTGCAGAAACTGTCTCCATTTATAAGCTCACTTCCGAACTGTTTCTTTGGGACTGTGTGACCATGAAGATACAACCATCAGAGTGAGAAACAGTTTGTCCATTTCAAACATAAATCACAAAACTAAGGAATATGGGCAACAGATATGTAATATCTGAGCTGTACAATATAAACTTCAACTGACCAATTTGGAACAGTTATTGATGAAAGCTAAAATGATGCAAAGTGTTTGGAGTGTTAATATGATATATAATATTTAGAAATACAGCAATAACAACATTCAAAACTAGTGGAAGTAAAACCCCTTACATTACAGATTCTACACAGACCTTATATTGCCTGAATCTGAAATGTCAGCCAAATCACTTTGGTTCTGATTGCAATGTGTTTTATTTTCAGAAAGTACTGTAAAGGAAAATGAATAAATATCATAAACATTAACATTAGGACTTTTTGTGGTTGAATTTTTTTCTAATGTTGCATACACATGTCTATTGTGAGAACACTCCAAAACACTTCAGGTGAACTTAATGAAAATTTAAACTTAGGTTTTTTTCCTCTGCTAAACAAATATTTAAATATTTGGGTTTTTCATAAAGGTGACTTCTACACATAAAGCATTTATATTGGAATTTTATAACATCTGGAAACACCTCCTGAGAACAATACCTGACAGGAGGAGCTGCAATGCTGTCAGAGCTGGATGAACTGATATGGGAATTTGGGAATTACTGGAAAACTTGTCTTATAGATTATATATATATATATATATAATG
>VXBX01007224.1:384892-489899 GCA_013400415.1 Scytalopus superciliaris
CTGACATCATGAATATAGCAGAGCTGCATGAATCCTGAGGGATTTAGGCAGGTAGAAAGGTAATCCTACATTTGTTTGTAGTTCTCTGGAATTGCAAAGGAAAGAAACCAAGGCCTTTAAATCGTCGTATTGTCTCAATCAGCAATTTATGGATCCCTCTTGTAGTTGTTAGAAGTAAATACAAATGCTCAAGGCTTCCCAAAAATAAAATAATATTAACAATAATTAAAAAACCCCCAAAGAATCCTGAGTTGTCTCTAAAAAAGATTGTTTTATGGCCATTAAAGTCACTGAAAACATTTACAGGGATGTCTGTAATGACTGTATCTATCATTGACTATGTCTAACTTCTGTTTTAGACTCCAAACAACTTGCAAGTAGCAGAGTAGTATGTGATAAAAAGTAATATTTTCTTTTTTAAGGTTCTGCATAGTGACAGACAAGAAGAAACAAAGGAAGAAGATGAAGTTTTTGATGTGACTGTGACCAGAAGGAGAAACAGAATTTTCAATATAAGGTAAGGAAAAAGATATGAGAGAGAACTAACGTGTCCACTTCTCAGGTATAGATACAAAGAAGTTCTAAGTGATTCCTGTGAAATGAGGGCACAGTCCTGTTCCTGTGCCACACACAAAAAGCCAACAAACACTTGTACCCATGGAACAAGTACAATTAAGCCAGCACTGCATTCCTGCCACAGGGATACCCTATCCTGATCACTTCAAAAGTGTACCTCAGTGTATTCTGTGCAGGTATGAATGAAAGTGAATGCAAATCTAGTAAGAAAATACTGCCAAGCAGGCATAATGGCTGGTCACCACAGCAGGTCACACCACCACAAAACAGTGTTGGTCAATAAACTTAAGGCTGATGTGAAGTGCAAACAGTTAACCAACCTGTCCAGACATACAGAAACAAAAAAAGCTTAGTAATGAGGAAAAATATGCGTACCAAAAAGCAATAGGGAAATGTGGTTCAGACAGTTGTCCAAAATTTGTAATTATCTTGGGAGCTTGATCCCAGTCCAAGGAAGCCAAAAGTCCTGGTGAATGACTGTCCTTTGAGACCTCTTCCCCAGGTAGACACTCTCAGGATGAAACACATTTGTTTATTTTGTTTCTTGGTAACAGAAAATTCAATCCATCACCGGTCTCTGACTACCCGCTCTGTTTCCAGTCCTCACAGTATCTAGTAAGCTATTGGGAGATTTTTTCTTTCCCCTGCTCAAGAAAATCATCCTTTAAAATGTCAGAGTGATTAATAAGAGATTAATGGACTTAGCTCAGCACCTTGTCTGCTCAAATGTCACCTTTTGTGGCATGTTCGGCGGTTCTCTTTTCCTGCAGGACACAGGAGGCGACAGTCTTGATCAGACAAGAGGCACCCAAATGCACTTGTTGGCATATAAACACAGACACCAACAATCTTCAGTTGCACAAGTTAGCAAAAAAAATGGTTTTATCCTTTCTGAAAGAATGTGTAACTCGAGCCTTTCAGTGTTTGTGATGTTACATTTGGCTGAACAGCATTAATTTGAATGATTATACTTGTAGAGTGTTGGGCTGTTGAACATATTTGTGACAAAAGAAAATCTTAGTAGTGTTATATGGAAAGGCTTCCTTCTTCCTACTGAAACCCAACTTATATTAACCCTTTGTGCAAATAAAGAGGATTTTATATGTGAATGTCTTGGCAAAGGGAAAATACATTATTATTATTATTATTATTATTATTATCATCATCATCATTATATATTAAGCCATTGGTCTGCCTACATCTCAGCTCTGACCTTAAATCTGTTCATTAGGAAAAAGCAGCCAGCTACCAGCTTTTCTTAGATCATAACCTGTGCCTCGATAAAATAATATGGCTGAACATACCTAAAAATGGAAGGTTTCCATTCAACTTCCAGGTTATTTATACCTAAGACAATCCAAGTTCGCAGGATTTAAAGGCATCATTATTTTAATACACATCTTTTTGCAGGCAGAGCAAGACTACCAGCACCAAAGATAAAAGTCAAGAATAGTCAAAATACTGCTCATGCTGTAGTATGGTAAAAAAGCCAAGAGGATGAAATAGATCTACTGGTCCTCGAGCTTTACTGTATTTTTCTGAAGTCAGTGGGAAAAACAGATTAGAAGGATCAGAAGTAACAACAGTGAAGGCAACAGCTCTGTTTCATGGCAAATTTTGAGGCTTCATTAAGTTCTTTTATTCTGTACTAGAATGAATGCAAAATCTTTTGTATCTTTTTTTGTCAGAAGTATATTGTGTTCCCAGTCTGACTGAAACTTGGGCTTGATTATGAAAGAAAATGAAACTACTTTCTTCTCTCCGTGTCGCCTCAGAGAGGGTGGCTGTTGTAAAGCATAATTTTTGTGTAGATAATGAAGCTGTAATGCCAAAAGATTTAGATTCAAACTCCCCTTCTGCCTTATTCAGAACATAATTTTTAATCCCCAAAACATTAATTAAGGTAAAAAGGTTTGATTGGCTGACAAAACTGAGAAGCAAAGGGCTTTAGCTTTAGTGTTCCAATTAAAATGGGACCTATAATGTAGAGCAGACATAAAAGATTGTGTCTGTTTATGGTTGGAACCCTTCTAAAAGATTTTAAATTATTATTCTGACAACAATTTACACTTACATAATCTACATAATTTACATGCTCATTTACATCTATAATGGAATTGCTGGGGAAACTGTAACAGGAAAAAAACCTCACGATAGCCAGCTTGAGATTCACCAAGTTGCCTTGTTTATAACTTCACCTGGTTGGATCCATGTCCTCCACTACGGATGGCCATATGTCTTTTGTACAGAATACAGTTCTGACATGGCAATTGTCAACTACTGAATAAATGAAAAGAAAAATAAAGCTTAAATTTGAACATAAAATCCCATATGCAAGAGACGTTTTTGGCAAAGCAGTGGGGGTCTCCTCTCAACAACAGGGGCAGATGCTCAGAGCCTGCTCCATTAAAATGATTTATAATACATATAAAAACTGTGCTGCATTAATAAAAATAGTTTCCTAACATAAAGGAAAGACTAACGAAAAATGTGATCAAGGAAGACAGACAATGAAGAATAAGAGGAGACACATTATCATGTAAACTTTTATATATCTGTTTGAAAAATCCATGTTAAATTGTAGGACTAAAGCTACTTGTAGAAATAGGTCAAATTCTTCCTAAGTGGAATCTTTCAATTTCTTAATTCTGTCTCTGTGTACGTACAAGAGGCCAGACTGGAAAAAGAAACAGAATATGTTTTAATACAATAATCAGAAGGATGGCCAAAAGGGAGTTGTTCCACTGCATTAAGCAGATGGGTTTCCATGCCAAGCCATGGTGCTTTTGCCTTTCCACCCCTCAACAGAAAGGGATCAAATATAATGTTTCTTTTTTTATTTTCCATAGCTATCCCAAATGAGCAGAAGTACAAAGTTATTCATGAAACAAATTAAACAAAAATTCAGTATTATGATCATTCATTCTTGAAAACACAAAGCGAAATATTAATTTCCTTCTCTTGTTGGAAAAACTTTGATTGCTGACATAAACAACTATTACTGAGGAGTGCTACATTATAGTGACTTTTATTTTTTAAATATGGAAAGCTATAGACAAAATAAGTGACAGATGGAAGAAAACTGACAGAATCTGCAGATTTAATCCAAAAATTGTAAAGGCTTGTTTCTTTGGGGAAGGGTTAGATATGTTGTTTTCTGCCAGTTCCACAGGCATGGCACGTGAGATTTCACTGAAGGAGACTAAATCCTTGTCACAGAATTTATAGAAGAGAAAGAAACAATTTCTTTCTCATTGCAGAGCGCTGGTAATTACTGCTTTGGGCAACTGAAAGTCTTTGCTAGACAGTGTCCTTTTTCTGACACGGGGGAATGGAGTGTTCTGTCATGTGAGGATTTAATCTTTACTATAGGCCAAGAGGTTGTGCCAGTAAGAATGTTATTTTTTAAAACTAGTTTTTCTGCTGAGATTCCCATACAGTATCTTTTTTCTTATTTCCGACTTTCCCTTCATTGCCGACACTTTTCGTCAAAGCCAATCTTTTCCTTTGCAAGAGAGCAGAGTTCTTGGAAAGACCATATAACTCTTTCACTAGGAAATTTGTGTTTCCAGGCTGACTAGAGACATAAAACAGATATAAGGAATTAAGTATTCATCCAACTACCCTGGCCCTTCTCTTCCTTTAGACAGCATTAACTTTTCTGGGTTCACCACTTGCCATTCAGTGCACATCTAAGGCTTCAGCTCCAACAATGAAGCCTATGCTAGCTGTAGCTGGATTTTCAATCATTCAGCGTGCTAAACTGAATGAAAACAAGGAAAAAATACAGCACAGAATGATGGAATATGTATTAAAGCAGTTCATGGCCTCCACCAAAAACCCTCTTTGCAATGAGTTTTAAAGAAAACTTGAATTTTGGTCTCAGCACCGTGGAATAAAAATAGCTTATTTTTTTTCCCCTTCTGGTTGCCAAATGTGAATAAAACAAATCCCATATAAAAATCACATTTCACCATTGCTGTTGTTCATGCTGAGTCTTTCATGGAAGCCTTTTTCAAAGAATTTTTGTCACCTCTATCAAGCCAGAAATACTCAGACTGTTCAAGAACATTGCTCTAAAATTTTGACCTTGGGGTTTGGGAATCTTTTCCTTGTTTATCTATGTTAAACATCTTTCAGATATCTGTTGCTACCCAGATCCCATAAATTTAGGGTTCAATTCATGTAAAGAAGTCAATATTTCTACTATATGAAAAATATAGGTCATATTTCATTTGGTGAAATGAGCAACTCACAAACTGCCACTGCAGGACTGGATGCACCTGTTTTACAGACCCCGTGTGATTCAATATTAAACATCATCTTTCTGTTGCCAAGTGAAGACTGTAAATATTCTGTTTACATGACAATCCTAAAAGAACCCTTTTTCATAATGAAATTAAAATTTAAGAATCATAGGGAACAAATAAAGATTCTTAATAATTTTGATAAATTCTACACCAAGACAATAAACATTATTTGCTTGATTTATCTGTCAAGAGGAGAAAGGAGAAAGCTGATGTCAAAAATCCAAAGCCTGCCCATATCTGTATTGGGCCACTTTAAGGACAGGCCATCTTTTTAAGGGCTTCTCCTTTATATTTCTGAGTAAATGAAAAGAGCTTTCCACTGGGTGAGCAACTGAACAAAGCTGTCACATAGTTCTCTGAAAAAAATAGATTAAAAAAATTCCCAGAGTCAGAGAAAACTTTTGTTTTTCCTGTTAGGCTAAGCTTTTATGCCCTACAGTATTGTTGCACTGCACTGGCAAGTACTTTGTGTTCTGATGCAACAGCCTAATTCTGATGTAGACCCTTTTCTCTCTCCTATTTCTATATATGGACAGATACATGCAGACACAAAAACACATATAAGGTGCTCAGACTATCTGGCCTCTTAACAAAGCCCTTCTCTCTAGGATTCCTCTGCTTTTGCACCTTTGACATTTCAGAAAGTACTTACTAATGTACCGACCTAAAAAGTTAGATTTGTGTAAGTTAATGGTAGGAAAAGGGGTGGGGTTCTTTTGAGGTAAGGCATGATTTACAATCCACATATTACTTCAAGCAGAATGGACTGTTCCCTGATGTGTTGACAGGACTGCTCAGAATGAGATACCATCTGACACCGTAAATCTGCATTTTAAATACAAATTGGTCTGTTCACACTGGCCATTTTTCTAACTACTGAAAAATGCCAACAGCCTCTGTGGAGGCTTTCTGGGTTTTTCCATTTTATTGGAATTGAAAGATAGATATTTTCATGTGGGTTTTTTTTTTGCAGTTTAATACACAGAAGACTTGAAATTATTGCTACTGTGAGACCTTTAACTATGAAAAAACATTGGAATGTGACCAAAATCTTTGCTAGCAGTCAGGAATAGCCAATGGCATGGAAAACTAATGTTCTCAATATGGCTTATGACAAACTATGTCAATGCTGATGCTGTTCATTGTGCCCACTTCCATCAGTAAAAACTTCCTATGGTGATCTGTCATTGCTCTGCCTGCTAGTTATAATCTTTTAGCCATCAAGATTTCCTTTGCCTAAACACTCTGGTTTGTGTATTTTATAAAAGATCATCATGACATAACTCCTGATGACTAAGTACATTAGTGAATATCCCATGAACATCCACCAACACCTTGCCTCTCCCCACTGAAAAAATATATGAAATCAGTTTAAAATAGAACTTCTTTGTGCCATCCACAGTGCACAACGTAAGTAATACATCACTATCGCACATCACTTTCTCGAGTGTGAAGATGGTGCTGATAAATCTGCCCTTGCCAAGTCTCTTCCTGAAATATGTCATTTTCCCCCCAGTTATCCCTTAGCAGTTACAGTTTTACACGTCTAAACTACAAAATACTCAAGCATAGTTCATATATCTATACTGAGGCCATGCACTCATCCTGTGTACACAGAGAGCCCTGACCGTATTTAAGAGCTATAGTGAAATCATAGGGATGCTGTAAGAAAGAGCTGTTTTGCCATAGTTATCCAACAAAACTAAAACCTGGTCTTGCAATTCACTTCTCTTCCTCTTCCCCACCACATTTAATGCTGCTGGATGGCCAGCAGAGTCTTGAATCACAGTCACTGCAGCGTATTGTGACAAGAACCAACACCATTCCCAACATACAGAGGACCAACAGAAGTTAAAAAGGCAAAACTCATCTTGCTCACATTTAAGAAGCCAGTAGAAAATTTATAGTATAGAATTTTATAATTGCTCTGTTCATTTCAGCAACAGTGGACTTCTTCCCTTCATTATGAGTATATAGACACTAACCCCCTGTCTAAATTCAGATCTATTTCTGATCAATAGTTTGGAAAAAAAAAACCCAAACCTGCTTGACTAAACAGGTGGTTTAAACCTTTAGGTCAGTCATAACAAAGTAACAATTTATTCCAAGGATGTGACATCACCCTACATCATCAAAAATTTACTCTTGCATTCTCTTTGAACAAGAGGGTGTTGCTGAATCTTTCATGTATCTTTTATTCTTGGGACACAAAGAGTAGATGCATATTCCCCACTATCTCCACACTGAAGGGGTGTTACAGAGACAACATAAGAGCAAGATGTACCAAACAGCTCAACAAGCACCACACAAATTGACAAAAGAATTCTCTTATTTCAGTTGGTAGAAAATCTACTGTAAACCTAGCAAGTATTTTTTGTGCTGGACAACAAAATTGCAAAATATTAACATGGCCCTCCTTCACAGTCAGGTTTTCTAGACAAAAATTGTTTGAAGTCAAGGATAAGATTAAGTTTAGAAGAGACTTATCCTATCACTCTTCTTGTCCTAATCACTGAACACTTGAGCTAAATTCAGTTTAATTTTTTAATGCTGTTAACTAGTGAATAAGTGAGTGTGTGAACCAAAGTTTATTATTATCTACAGGAATTTGTTATTTTTACCCAAAGGCTGTTTCAAAGGAAATACAAACTTTATGTTCAGGTAAAAGCTTGCATTTTTGGATAAATTATTTCACCAGCACAGAAGAGGCAGAACAGCAGAACAGGTTCTCTATTATTCATCCTCAAACTTGAACTGGAAGCAAATCCTGAAATTTGGTAAAAGTGTGGCCATGGGTTTGCATGTGAGTACACCGTGTGTGTGTGTGCACATGAGTGACACAACTGCCACCCAGTTTTACTGTTTTATAACATGACAATGTACAGGAGTGAAGTGGCAAATCAAAGGGGACCCCAGGAAAGGCAAAAACGAGCTGTGTTCAGGAGCACTGCAGATACTCACTCATACCAGCTTCTTCTTCCTTCTTACAGGAATTAGGTCCAAGTTAACAATCCAATTTCAATGCAAGTACAATGCTATGCCACCAAACTCCTCCTACTCCAACACCTATCACAAATATTCTCCCATACTTCCCACAGGAAGATGGTCTCAGTGACAAACACCATTGCCCAGGTGGATCCTGTGAATGACAACATGGTCTTGGTGAAGAAAATAGCAGAGAGAAATCAGAATTCTCTCCTCACTTTGTACAATTTTTCCATGACCAGGCCAAAGTCCATTCAGCCAATTCATGCCTCAGCTTCTGAAACAACGAAATTGTATTTATTTTATTCATTATCTGCAATGTACACTAAGGGTAATTAGTGAAGCAAAAAGATGATATTATACTAGAAAGTTCTACTGCAGCATAAAACAGTAAAAGCACATCACAGCACCCTGTAACTAGGAAGGGCACTCAAGTGAGAACTAAAATGTCCCACAATATTGTAATCATTAATGGATTAAGACATGCAGCTTGAGCCAAACACTCTAACTTCTAAGTATGTGAAACCAGTACATAGACCAAAATTTTGCACTCTTAAAAGCATTTTATAAATATCTGTCAACTTGGTTTTGCTCCTTCCTGTACCACAAACCAGTAACTTTTTCTCTTGGCCTGTGTCCTTTAATGATACCTGTGGATGTTTTAAAGCCTCTGAGAGTGTGTGTGCACACATGAACTTTTGGTACCTTCTGTAACATGTGGCCTGCATATGGAGAAATCTGTGATTTAAAACCAGCTAAAGATTACCAGACAGGCCTCTAAGCAACACACGGTGATGAATGTGCCAAGGGACAATTATCTGAGAAGAGAAGGATGCTACTAGCACTCAGTAAGCAGCATGAAGTTTATCACTAAAATAAGGATTTACTTTTTTTAAGAAGACATTTTCTTTTGTTATTTTAAGCCCCACCCCCCGTGCCCCCCCCCCAAAATGTTTATTTCTATTTTATCACTGTAATCAAACCAAATAAACTAAGACAACATTTTTCATAAATAACCAGTTTCTTTGAATGCTTCCAATTTAAAGAGCCTCTTTTTACAAAGGATATATGACCAGTGCTCATAACAAATAAAATTAATTCTGGGAAAAGGAAACAGCAGAACATTTTCACTCGTGGCCTTTGATACAGTGCAAGCTGGCATTCTTTTCTTGAATATGAAGATAGGAACTCCTGGATGACACAGGTATCTGGCATGCAGTTAGGGGCTGAGTAGTGCAGGCTGGATTCAAGGCCACTTAGATTAGACAGTATCTACAGGATTTGAAAGCAATTATGCATCGCGCACAGCTATTCCTTCTGAAAAAGACCCTGAGACATTCTGTGATTTGTACAGCTGGGTAGAGCTTTCATTGAATAATGTACCAGTTTTCAGCCCACCTGAAAATGATTTCAGGTTGAAATCAGCAATATTGAGCTGAAACAATCCTGAAAAACCTAAGGCACATTACTCAGAGAAATTCCAGAGTGATTGCTTCCAAATTATGTTTCCATTTTGAAAATCCCCTCTAAAGAGTAAGAAGGAAAAAAGAATGTATCTAAACAACTGACTATTTTGATTTGAGGTGACAGTATTAAAGAATCTGACTGCAGGAAACCATTGCATTTCACCAGGAAAGGATTGTATCTTTGTTTTCACTGAAAAACAAGCAAACAAAAACCAACCAACCAACCAAAATCAGGCCTGGACAACAATCGTCCCACTCTGGGAAGCAATCCTCATTCACCTTCAGTAGGCTTTTGTTCATCCCCAAATCCAACTGCTTCTATCCTTTTCTGTAAGGCATAAAGGACCAAGTCTGCCCTGCACTTCTGACCACATTTCTTCCTCCGCTCACTCCTTTTCCTCACTCTAGGCCTTGCTGTCTGTTTGCAGCAGCTGGATGTCATTCTCTTTCTTGGGCTGCTCTATTGATCTGGTAGGATCCCGAATCCCTGAGTCACATCCTCTCCCTAAATCTTCCCTTCCTTTCTCCCTTTATCTGTTTCATGACTCTTTTGTGCAATGAGGATGGTATGTGAAAATTACATTGTTCTGTAACTGCACGTTTAGAGATAAAGCATTATATTCAAACTCAGGAATGAATTCACAAGCATAATTTGCAATCCTGTTGGGGTATTGTTTTTTTTGCTCTAGGAGGGTGGTAATAGTTTTCCAGTTAAAACCAGGAACTGCAGTTGGCAAAAAAAGGCTGCGTTTCAAAAAGCCTTTAGCTTATATACACAAACTCACTGCCAGCATTGTTTTTTCTCATAGTACTAGAGCTGCAAAAAGTTTCAGAGAAATAAATGCAGAAGGGTGCTTCAGCTTTGAAAAACGAGCTCTCAAAACACACACGAATTCATATAAACAAAGATTAAACCAGATTAAGCAGGACCTACAGTTAAAAGCTTTCCTGCAGGTGTATGTCTTTCTTTTTTCTTTTCTTACTTTCCTTTTTATTTTCCTTTCTGAGGAGCAAGTTTGTAATTACCTGACATAGAACAAGATAGCAACAGTGTCTGGAAGGAATGTATTATTTAGACAGAGTGACTACTTGAGAAAGAAGCAGGATGCATTCCATGGAAACATACAGTTTACCTTGTACCATAAGATATTTTACTGCAACTTGACTCCTGTCTTAACGCTCACTTGTCAACAAAAACAGACCATGACTACCTGCCGAGCAAGTCTCCCCCAAAAGACGGCCTCCTTCCCTTCCCCAAAAAATCCCAAATCTCTGTATGAAATGGTAAAACTACTAAAAACAGATATTGAAATGACTTTTAAAATTTTCCTTGAATTAAACTATAAAGCAAAGCTCGTAACTGATCGTTTTCCAGTCACACCACATCATGTAACAACTTACTTGACAAGATGGATTAACATTAACATGTATTTGGGGACCCTTTACTCCCAGGCATCATGATATAAAAGCACTTAATAAGTAACAATGACTATGGTATGAAAGTGTGAAATATCAGTTTCCAATAAAAGCTCCTTGAATGCAGAAGATCAATTAGGGAAAACTCCCATCAGCAGAAGTATCAACATTTTTCCATTACAGAGGCATTGTTAACATAACTCAAATTGTTTGTCTTTCCACTTAACGTGGATACATGAGACTGAACTTTTAATTTCACGGCAGTTGCTGAAGTATTAGCTCATTCTCATTCTAAAGCCATTTGAGTTCCTACAATGAGCAGCGAGTGTTCCAAGGCCAAACGTGTTGGTTTGGTGAGAGCTCTCAGAGCAGACACTCTCCCGTGCAGGGGTTCACTCAGAGAAGGCGAGCTGGGGAATGCTATCAGGAAGCCCTTTATGGCTCCCCAATTCTGAGAGCACCTGGCTGAGCCACAGGGAGTGCAGCTGCAGCACACCCTGACACCCTCCCCTCTCTGCCCCCACTCTGTGATAAAGGGCTGGTGGGACAACTGGGCACAGTGGCAAACACCTTCACCCACCAGGGCACTCTGAGGTGGAGAGGTACCAGCAGATTACAGGTCCTTTCATTTACACACCCACAGCAAAAGGTGGTCTTAATGAATTCAGTGCATCTGAATAGGTGCACCTGAAGAAAGAGGATCAAAGGCAGTAAGAACATAAAGCTTCTTGAGAACAGGTTTTCTTGATGTTGCTGTTACAAATAGCACACAGGAAGTGATTAATTCTTGCACATTGCCATGGTACTGTTACAAACATGAAGCTTCCAGCTCGAGGGCTATATATGGAACACCTTTTTCCCCTTGCATTTAAAAATAGGGTATTTACACCATGTTAATAGCCATCTGTCTTACAGATTTTCCTTTCTTTTCTGCTTATAGCATTGTAACCCACAATGTACCTTTTCCCTAACGCCATAAACACACCTTCAGATTGTTCTTGGAAAAAAAAAAAAAAAACAACAAAACACACCTCAACGCCCTTCCTCCAAAAATACAATAATTCCATAGCAGGTGGAGCCAAAAGAACCCTAAATTATTTCAGGTTTTTTATTCACTCTGCAATATTCCCCAAACACAAACGCCAAATTGCAGGTGCATATGAAATACCTCTGTTATGACAAGAGCTGCGTATCTTCATAACCAGTGCTTCTCCTAACGATGTGTGAACTGAATGCTAACTGAAATAAAATGGACAAAAGCCAAAGAGCTCCAAGTGGCAGTCACGTACAGAAGAGGGACTAAACCACCTGAGAAACAAAAGGTCACGTGGCTGATGGTCCAAAGGGAAACACCGTTTCCCTTTTTTTCTTAAATTTCTGGGGCTCCAGGAATAGTGTTTGCACAGTAACAGGATTTGAGTTCACAATGTCGAGGTTATACTGCTGTTATCACAATCATCCTAGTGACTCATTGCAGGGAAGAAGGGGACACAGAGACAAGAACAAAGGTTAAAGAGTAGAAATTGGCAGACTCTTAAAGATTGCAGCTAGCAAAGTTTATATCCACAAGCTATCAAAAAAGCATGATCTGACCCCAGAATTTAGAAAACCAAGACTTCTCCGAAGAAACACTGTTCTCTTCTACCCCAGTGTCTATATCCAGGCTTTTGTATTTCAAGACCATAAACCTTCCCCACAAACCCATTCTTAAAGCTGTCCAGCTCAGTGGTGGTTAGAATGCCCGTGTCCACCACCCCTATGGAAATGTTCTAAGTTACTTTAACTCTCAACCTAAATATACTCATGAACAGTTTTACTATGACTTTACTTGCAAAAATGCATCTTCCAGTCTGAAACTTGGCCCTTTCATTTATTTACAGGGAGCAAAAATAATGCCTGTAACTTCTGTGTTGTTAATTTAAACAAGACACGCCCTTTATAAAGTATATCTTACTAGGAAAATGAAAGTCTGAATGCAGCACAAACTGGAAAATCTTAAGGAATTAACTATAACAGAAAGGAGAGCAGATGACAGCACACAGGCACAAGCTTATTTGTGAGCTTAAAACAGATGCTCTGGTTTCTAATCCATGCTGAAAACAGTGCTAGTGAACTTTCATTGCTTGTTACTTGCTTTAGTGAGCAGGTAAGGGTATCCCCACTTAGCTGACAGTCACAAGCTCTGGCAAAACAGACATGGAAGAGGTTAGTGGTATAGGGCCCCAGTACATCTCCTTGGATGATAATAACATTCTAGCTAAAGCAACATAGAAGTTGGAATAAGATTTCTTAAACACTGCACTTTTATTCTGGCCCTGAGAAATTTTTGCCTAGGGCACTGGCAGTACTCAGTAATCTAAGTCTGCAGAAGCCCATGGAGAAGTGCTGTGCCAGTGAGACCATGAGGACAAGAATACTGAATATCCTCATCACCAAGCCCATGGTCAGAAATCACTATAACGTGTGTTAGTCTCCTTTTAGAAACATATTTTAACATAACATTTTGTCATGATGAATAAAATGTTGCCAGTTTTCACCAGCTATGTAAAAAGGAACTACACAAATCATGTACCATAACTTTCTGACTGTAACTAGGCATGATTTATCTTAAGATTTGACACACATTTACAGTGCATTTATGAAAAAGGCAACTTCACTGAGTAAACAGTTCACTGTACTTTCTTCAGTCCTCATGATTTATATACAGAAGAAATCTTCTGCTCCATGGACTTCAAGAGCTAAGGAAATTAGTCTTACTTTAAATTCATGGGATTGTGAAGGATCTTCCTCTGTGCTGAGTAATAAAGCTGAGATCCATCCCATCTAAATTTAGCCAAATGAAAAGTGAGCACCTAATCTCATCTAGACAGGTGGGATGAACTGCCATCTAGAGGTGTCCCAGCTCTCTTTCTCTTCAATAAAAATGGGGGTTTATACAACCTGCTGAGACCATATGCCTAACTGACTGCTAAAATTAGGCAAGATGACCTCCCACAACTCACAACACTTATACAGATGCTTTGCTTCGGGATTTTTCTGAAGTTATTTGTATAGTAGTAGTTTTTTGTCTTTACCCATTTCAATATTATTAAATTTATACCATTACTCACCTCCTATTTCTCAAAGTGCCCTATTCACTGTATGCTGCAATGGACTGACAAGAACGTCTACAAAAAATATTGAAATACCCTGATTAAGGACAAATGCCACACAGTAATGGCTTTATCATTCATCCACTTTGAATCCTTAACCTGTAAGCCCATCCTCAGGCACAACTACAAAGTTCACTAACTTACTAACTGTGAGGCAACTACACTCAGTTTACAATTCAAACACTGGACACGTACCAGGACTTACAAAGGGGGTCACAGCCTTCCATTCTTGAGAAACTGCCTTGTGACCTTTTTAAGGAAGTTTAGTGCCAAGACTATCAAGTTAAGCAAAACATTCTAAGTGATTTCTTCTGCAACAGTCATTTAACAACACCTTTCCACTGAATCCGCCCAGAATCTTGTTCCTCTTCCTCATGGAAATCGTTCTACACAGCAATACTGCTGACTCAGCTTCCTTGTTAATTTAAGGAACAGCTCAAATCTTTAAAGACTCTGTTCCTTAACTCTGTTTTGGAAGGATTTTCCACAATTTCCTTAGAAACTAAAGTTTTTTGTTATGCTGGGGTTAAGGTGCAGTGGGAAGGGTGTGGGCAAACGGGGAAGGGAGATGACATTTTAAAATGCTTTATAAAACACCAGATGTTGCAGAACCAACAGAGTGGAACAATGTATTTGCAATTATCAAAAGAAGAGAGTTGTTTGTCCGCATTTTTAAAAACTCATGGGATACTTTTAAGTCACTTAGTTGTGGTCTTTCTGTGTGTGAAGAACATAGCAAACGCCCTTATAGATTTGATATTTAAATGACATTCACGACAAGGGAACGGCTTGATGTGGTTCAGCATTTGCTCTTGTTACACTCCGTACTGTGCTGTAAACATTCCAGTTGTGTGGATAATATAAAAACCATGCAAAAACATTTTGCCCTTCTTCACGTATCTTTCTTGTGCGTGTTTGAGTTCTGCAAAGTTGCCGTGGGCATACTGAAAGGCAGTGCTGCAAATGTACTGGTGTGTAATTCCAATAACAGATGCGGGAAGCTGACAGGAATGTCCCACTTCCTAACGCACTTACAGCTTCAGTCTCAAAGAACTTTTTAGCTGGAAGCCTGAGAGCCACGTAGATTTTCTAGTCCAAAGTTAAGAGTAGGGCAACTTCAACAATTTTTTAATCAATGGGAGATGTAAATATTTTAAGCCTTCCTTCTCATCACTAAAGAAAATATCACATTCATTTAAAATCAATCTGTTCTTACATGTTTAAAGAGCTGTTGCAGATATTTTATGCAACCTGACAGATATTTTTGTTTGGAAACAATTCTGTTTACACATTACATCATTTCAATATTGCTCTAGAAATGTTCTGTGGAGGCTAAGGGACAGGCTCAGAAATCCTGAGCTCTGTGCTCACTCTGCCATTAACCAACTGTGCTCCTTTAGACAAGTCATATAATTTCTCAGTGCCTTGGTTTTCCCATCTGTAAAAGGCACCAGTTATAAATACTCAGATGACAGAGGTGTTGTGAATGCCAAAAATATAGCACTGCTCTGAGAAGTGACTATGCAAAAAGGCATCTTCTGACTCAACGAGCCTCTCCCTTGGTGAAATCCAGACATGAATTCCCATGGCCTATACAGTACATAAGTCCCATTTGGAGCACTTAATGAGAACATTGCTATACAGTGGGCTTGTGTAGAGTGATGGATTGCATTCCCCAGAGGATGCTTACCCACATGTGCTGACTTCAGTGGCAAAAAATATATTTTTATTTATTTTTGTCCTGATAGTCATGCAAAACGTAACTGAGATTGATACAGTTGCAGATTCCATTTCACCCCGTACTCCTTCAATACAGTTATTGACTGTTCTTTCACATACTGCAGCGACAGTGAGGCAGGCGATGCTATTGAAAGTGTTGGGACTGCCTACAAATCTCAAAGGGAAAGAATCTGAAGGCAGAGGGATAAAATGAGCCTTGAAGCAAATTGGGCTGCACAGGTGTAAATAACTTGGTCAACAGAACCTCTATAACCAGTGATGATGTGCAGATTGGGAAGAACTCGCTCAGCTCTCAGGGGCAAGGCTCAGTTTGCAAGGAAAAGCTTATTTTCAGTTGCAAGCAATGATTATTTGATCATGAGTTACTGAGGACAACTAACATGGAAGGTTTCAACACCATATCTGCAGCAGCTTTTCAAAAATCTTTAATGTATTAGTACTTGAGAAGTACTATAAAATCCTGAGATGAAAGACAATGCAGAAAGTATTATAATGCCTCTCCTTTGGTTATTTTTTTTTTTTTGTCATTTACAGGAAAACAAATCCCTGTTTCTTAAGAATTCATCTGCTCCTTATATTCCCATTGTTTGTGTTTATGACATAATCATTTCCACAGCAACTAATTAGGAGAAATCAAGAATTATGGCCTGAGAGAAGTCCTGTAAGGAGCAAATGAAATCATACATGTGTTACATAGAAGATTCCACTAAAAAAAATTCTCCTATCTAGCTGAAAAAGTGAAATGGGGAAGCCACAATATACTATGCAAGCGGAGTTGTTTAAACTGAGGAGCAAATTTACACCTAAGACAAGGCTGTGCCTTTCATTCCCTGGTCCTTTTTCTTCCTTCACATATAGTGCATGTTTAAGAACTAGGAATGGCTGGACCAAGTCAAACCAGAAGTCCAAGTTCAGAGGCCAAGGGAAGAATGTCTGGTTGTACAGAGGAACAAATATGTGGAGATACTTTTCCAGCATACTTTCACAGCAATTTTCAGCCTGGGATTTCCATCTGGAACTTCTTCAGTGCAAGAGAATCAATCCTACTTCGGGTAACACCCCCACACAAAAGCATGCCAGAGTCCTTTGCTGCCTCTCCTCCTGACTTGGGATAAAGTGAGAGGAAGAAGTCCATTAATGTTCCCTATTAGAGAACATTAGGGACCTCTTTTAAGGTCTTATAATGTTCTTTGGCATTGCTTTGTTAATCTCTACCTACTATTACAGAAAACTGCTAAACATCAATATTATGAGTGTCTGAGTACTATCAATCCCATCTATTGTTACCGTGGTGGGAATGCAGGCTGAGAGGAGCACTAAGTCAACTACCATCATCTAAGGATGTTTGTCATGGCAATTTTGGCCATCCAGTGGCCCACCTACCCTTCTAGCAAAAGCTCAGGGAAGGATAATGACACATATCAGTAAAGTGAAACTAAAACTAAGAAAACTCTGTTTTGCCACATTCTTTTAAAACCATTTCGGCTCCTCTCATAACAAATCAGTAGTTTCCTCCAGAGCTGCTAAGCAGCTCTCCTCACAGTCTCCAAGTCACAAAGACATCACCTCACGTTGTCTCCTGTGCTGCTTTCTGTCTTAAACAAGCTTCAAGATGCTCACAGATATGTGGATTGCTACAATCCATCAAATAAATCTTTCTCAGAGATGAATTGAATAGCCAGCAAGGAGGGAGATTAAGCAGGTAATAAACTGCCTTCCAAGAACAATCAGTTTGCAACACACTCCACCTTCTTCTCTCTGTCACCAATATTGTCCTCTGAGCCAGGGGCCATGGGGGGTGAAACAAAGAGGGCAGGAATGGCAACTGGCTTCCATGCTATGGGAATTCAGTGAAAGGACATCATAAAATGGAGAGGCTCCTTGCCTACATTTATTATGTAATGTTTGGCCCTTCAAATGAGAAGGGTGAACATCGAGAGAGATAAAACTTTATTGTACAGGCCCCATTTCTGAGGTTAAAGGGAGGTTTTATTAAAGTGAATTCAAAGTTTTGCTTACTCACTATAAACATTTCAAGGATACACTGTGTCAAACAGCTCCTTATGTTAAATACAATATATGACACTGATGTTTTCCATAGTTTATCATTGATAGAACTGGAAATGTAATAGCAGCGAGTTTTAACTTTCTGGGCAGACAAAGTAATTTTGATAATGGTGGCCACCAGAGACAGGAAGAAGTCTAAACATTCCTGATCTTTGGGGTTCGTGGGAATTCAGATGAATGTGGAGGGACCACACATGCTCTCTTGGGAGAAGGGCGCTGGCAGTCTTGTGTAAAACACAGTCCCTTTTTGGCTCGTGCACAAAGGAACAGGAGAATCATCTCTAAGAAAGTCACACTTCTGGGCAGATGCAAGTCATCGCAACTGTGCACACCATATGTGGGGAATGGCAGGGAAGGGACTGAATACAAAAAGCAAAAGAAGGAAAGTGACAGAGCCCTGCAAAGTGGGTTCCTCCTGAAGCAGCAACAGCCTTTAAAAGCTACTTACCAGGCCAAGTCAGCTCAGGAAACTTTCCCTGCTGCCAGCTGAACTCTCTGGCCGATGAAACAAAAATTAACAAAAGGACATTAACAATAAAAGGACAGGACTCAGCACAGAATCCAGTGAAATTCAGCCTTTTCTATGTCAGGCTGCTCTTGTTAACCTAACTTGAACTCCCCACATGACTCCTTGGGTCAGGAAGCAGAGCGATTACAGCAGTCACTGCTGCACACCAGGTAAGCATTTTTCCACTCCGCAGCGACACTTCACGGGGTTGGAAATGGGAGCCCTGGCCTGAAAAGTGCACCGAGGTGTTTAACACTCACAGACAGCCCCAGCACTCTGAAAGGTGTCTGTTCAACAGTTTACAGGTGCTGTGGTTTGTTCTGACACCAAAACAGAAATTCCTACTACAATGTGCCAAATCCTCAGGTATACCCAAAGGGCTGGGCTTCACCCATGTGGGCTACAGCAAATCTTTGCCAACCTCTACCTACCGATATCAGTCAGGATCATGGAGAAAAAAGGCCCCTCTCTGACTCAGCCTTCCTACCAAAAGTAGGTGCAGTTCATCTATTAAATGAAATTCTACCTTCTTATTGGGGAAAAATAGTATGGCCTACACATACCAACAGAGATAAAAGAATAGATCCTGAATGTGAGTTTCACAACTGTTTAAGTACTACAGTATGAACTCGGGTTTCCATTTCATCCCTCTGTGATATACTGGCAGGATGAAACCCTTCTCACAGTGAAATTAATATTATCTTTGTTACTGATTGCCAAAGGAAGATAGATTTGGTTTAGTGTAGTTTCATCCAGAAGTTAATTGCTGCATCTTATGTCACAGATCACCCCAAAGTCATCAGTGCTTGCAACAACAACAACAACAACAAAAAAAANAATAAGGAAAATATCTGTGTTAACAATGGTTTAAAAACAGCTGAAATCTTCAAAATTTTCAACACAGTATCCTGGCAAAACAAATGATCATTAAGCATGCCTTAAAAAAAATGAGAAACCTCTAACATCAAACAGTACCAGGCATTTATCTTTAGAGCAGTGCACTACAGGTGACCTCTATAGATTGAAAATAGGATTACATCAACAAACGTTTCGCTTTAAAGTGGTGAACAGTATGAGATGAAAGGGTGCTCTCCCTAACATTCTGTAGTGCTACTGGTTCAGGTTTAAAGGAAGTATGCAACCAGGTATTCCTTGTCACATTCTAATCTGCAATACTGACATGGATGTGAAAAGCAAAAGCCTTTGAAAATGATACTTTCATATGATGAAAAATATCTGGAGAACTGCAAGCAAATGGGTGTGAGAAATGTGTGGGGGAATACAGGTGAGGAGATAGAGAGGAATCTTTATGATATACATGGCCATATGCTTATGCCATCAGCAATAACTCATGTCCATAGCAGTGTGGATTAGCATCAGATAAAATGATGTTATAGTTTGAGGTTTACTCAGTACCTGCACTTGGTGACTCTTTGTTTCTGTAAAGTTTTCAAACACACAGCAGGCAAAACATAGAGTTACTTTCCTGGACTGTATTTGACAAACAAAATAGCTATGTATTCAAAGATTGAGCAAATCAATAATAACACAAAAAATCAAAAGCACCTTCAGTCCTGGCATTCCTTGTCCAAATTTGGATGGGTTCCTGGGCACGCTGAGCTGGCTTGCACAGCTCCTATTTATTGAAGTCAGAAACAACTATTTACTTTGTATTTGGTATTTTTGTTCCAACACAAAAAACCACAGGCACAGCTGCCCAGCTGTTCAGAACTGTATTATAATAATTCATGTTCCATCCAAAGACCTCCATACACAATGGACAGGGAGGGTTGAGGCACTCTAAACCCTTGAGAGGGCCCTGTAAACTTCCCAGCACTGAGATCGATGCTTTCCCTGAGGAAGCATTCTGAGTTGATAGACCTGAGACATGTCTAGGGGGTCTAGCAGAGACAGTCATGCTGTATGTCATAGTACACTTAAAATGCTCAAACAACCCTCCACCAACGAGGTATTATTTTGGAAATGAACAGAAATTATGAGAGGAGAATCTTGAGCTGCCAGGCTTCGGGTGTTAATTCAGCACTGTAAAGGTCAAGTGAGCTTATTGAAGAAAACCTGAACACCAGGTTATCCAGTCAAGCATTTGGATAATTAAATACAATCCAAGTGCAATTCTAATAAGTTGTTTAACTCCCTGTAATTAAGCTACAGTTCCCTAGGAGTGACACACCACATGCCATCCATCTCATTGTCCAGAAGAGTGACTGCAACAAAATGATCCACCATTTCCTTCCAGCACCATAGAACAGTGGTACAGAATGGGTTAAATATGTCCTCATAAAATCATCGTCTGTGCCTTACTCAAAAAAAAAGAAAAAAAGGCTCTAAAAGTAGTCCATTATAATGTTCACTATTTTTAAAAGCTTTACAACGCCCCCTTATCTCCAGGTTTGGTGGTACACTGACTGCAAGCCAGTTGCTAGTTCTGTATAAAGCAGGATAAACCCTCTGCTGCCAGACATTTCCTTAATTCCTCATAATTTGACTTTTTCTGGAAGAGATTTCAAATCTGACCACAACAGTTAAGGAAAAAACTTGCACTCCAGTATAAAATATACAAATCAGAAAATATATACAACTAACAAAAACAGTCCCAGTACTACTCGATGAGAGGTATTTGTTTTCCCCTCCAACATTCCAGTAATGTAAAACCAGCGTGTAAGGTAGAAAATAATTTTTCAATTTCAGGAAACATCATTACTAGCTGCCAAAAGTCTATCCATATAATAAGAACTATTTGCTAAAGCTGAACACCTGCAGTTTTATAGAAGGCCTCCGAGGACAGCTGTAAGTAAGTATTCCAGTCTACTGATACAGCAGCCAATCAAAACCTGAAGGTTTTGTCCCAAAAAACAGCACATTTTGCTAACTAGGGCTACATGTACATGTACATATACAGATATTTGATTTAGATAGGTAGACAGGCAGACAGATAGACAGATTGATCATGATATAATGCCCTGTATGCAAAAGACAAGGCTAGGGAAGGATGTCTTAGTCTAGTACCGAAAGTACAGTTTCCTGCTCCCAAAATGCTCTTGGAAGAAGTCCAGACTGCTGGAAATTTGCATCGTAGCAAACTGTCACACAAATATGTGTGCATTAGTTGCCTTCCCAAATACAAGGCAATTGATTGAACAGTTCTTAAAAGCAGATCAGTACAAAGGAAAAATCTTCCTCATAATATGCATGAACAATACATCCAACCCATTGTGTTGCTTCCACAGATGAAAGTGTGACCATTATTTCAGGTATGAAAAAAAGATGTTCTTTTTCTTATTTGGTATGCAACCTCATTAGCAGTTTTAACCTTGTTATTTAGTTACACCCCGGCTGTTACTATACAGGTTATGTTTCTTTAGGGGAAGTTTACCGACAAAATATTCAGTCCTTATATTTAGACTTCCACACACACTTATGAACTACCAAACCGCTCTTACTGATCTTACATGGGCGATGTGACTATGACAGAGCTAAACCAGAGTTTAAATATGGAGAAGTGGTAAGAACTAGGACTCTCTTCTCACTGCAAGGGTGGAAAAATACTTCCCAGTACTCTGCTGCCATCATTTTTGGCTGGTGCAGGTTCTGCCCTAGATCATTGCATGACAAGCATTTTGAACATAACATGGTACATTCGTCTTGAGTAACCACCTTGCAGAAGGCCAATACTTTCAGAAATATTACAATAAAGAGACATCCGGATAAAGAAAACACTTCTTTGCCCCAGTATTTTGCCCTGCTGGTTGGGGATGAGCTGAAGCAACAGAGGCTGCTTAACCTGGGGCTCTGCTTCTCAGCTCCCCCGCAGGCAGAGGTCGTGAGCACAGACATGTGCAACGCAGAATCCTTTTATCCCCTTTTCACCAAGGAAAGAAAGCAAATTATCCTTGAAAATAATGTTTCTGAGCACACACAGTTTTACCAACGTGTCACAAAATGCACGCAGTGTGAATTTCAGAGACTGACATTTGGCCTCTAGTAATCCACCAAGTAGAACCTTGTGCATAGGGAAGGGTCTGGAAGGCACTTATGTACACACACAAAAGGGTTTGAGATGAAGATAAATAAATAGATAAATAGAGGTCAAAGTATGGAAACACTCAGTAGGTGTTTACAAAGCCAGAGTTAGCGTTCATTCCTGAATTAAAACCAGAAATTTTTTCCAACATACATCTACGCAAACAAGACCAGCTCAGCTCTTATCTCCACCTAAGAAGAACGTGCCATCTCCCAGACTTAAAGGCTAAAATGAATGCTGTCAACTGCCCTGAGAAAAACTCAGATGTATTCCCTTGCTGGCTGGGTAGTCAAAAATTCATTCATTATGTGATCTCATGCAACTCTCCATGGGGTCACCACACATTTTGTAGATAAGGGAAAGATGTGACCATAGAAACAGCAACAAGGAAAGTTTCAGTAACTGCATAGTCTGACAGAACCTCCACCTGTGCTGGGACTTGTATCCTTCTCAGCCATAAGAACAACCAAGTGAGAGCTGATCAATTCCTCTCCAGAAGAGCCACTGTAAGACTGATTTGAACCACAGGCTTGTCTTCATATCAGAAAGACTGGTTACCCTTTTTCACAAGAAGGGGATATGCCAGATAAACTAACCTGCTTCCTCAAGTCATGTTCACCCTATATGGGACAAGGAAGTCTAAAAGCAATTGAGAAACTTGAAAAAATACCCACTGGTACCTATTCTTATTTCACTCATTGTTAGCCAAACCCTGCATTCTCATTTATAATATTAACTGATATAAAATCATACAACCTGAATTTTAGAATAACTGTTTTCAGTAAAACCCTTAGTCCTACCAAAGTCAATCACTACTGACTACTTTCCTGAGGCTAGATCTTGTCCTTGGGATTCGGAGAAGCCCAAACTGCCCAAATTCTACACTGAATATTTGGAGATATGAGCTCAAAGAAAATGCAGGACAAATAATGTAGTCTGCATTCAATAAACATGCAGCCTTTTGTTTTGCTTTGGGATGGTTTTGCCTTTTTTTAACTCTATGTTTCCAGTGAGGTCTATTTACTACATGAGAACTGTAGCTCTCTCTTCATTCTGATGGAATGTGATGCACATTTCTTGCCCTAAACTCCATCAATACACGCATTTCATTAGGACTAAGAAAGACCCAAAAAATTTAACAGAAACTATGTTAGTACTAAAGAGGAACGTTGTGATGCTCATAAATATTTATATTACCTATGTTATCAGTCACATCAGAGCCCCGCCGGGCACCATAGAAACGGAAAAATTACAACATCCAAATAAATTATTATGGTCCTTGCTGGATATTTTTCCCCTTTTTTATTTCAGGCAAGGAAGTCTATACTACCACCATATGAGAAAAAAAAAAAAACAAACAAAAAGCAAAAAAGCACAAGTTTCCCACAACAACTCATAACCCTTTCTACTCTGTAATTTTAAATTGTAAATAATTATAGTTCATGAGCATTCATAAATTCTGTTATGGCTGACCATTTATATTCTCCATCAAAAGCAACAACCTATTTCTCATGTCCAGCTTCAACAAGAGCTCAGCATGATGTTATTATGAACAGAGTTATGAAGAAAACCCTTTAGACTGTGCACATGCAAAAGCTGATTGTGACAGAAACATCTACATTTAAAGGATTAAGTTGAATAAATTATTTTTAATTATATTAAAGAATTTTTAAAACCTACCATTAATGAAAGATTTCATTCCATAGTTTGATCACAACAAAAGCAGGAAACTCAGAGTTGACATTCCCACAGCAACCTTAACTCTAACCCATTGTGTATATTAATTTCAACTGAGTCTTTTTTTCTATGACCTCATAACACATGTGAAATGAAGGAAGGTGCTAGGAAAAAAATCTTAATATTCCTATAAATCAGGAGTATGTTGTTAAGTTCCATTCTTGTAGCAGTAGCAGTTGAGTGGAGGTAGCATCCTGAATTTAAAAAATAAATATGTTGACTAGTCCATGCATTTATTGAATGTTACTGCCTGTGAATGTTCTACCAACATTTCTGTTTGCTCACCTTCCACATTAGGATGGGTACTTTATCCAAGCCTGGATGCAAGGAACCTAGAATCTGAAATTATCTGCTAGGTAAGGGGCTCCAGACAAATCTTCCTTCATGCAAAGTTGGCTCCTGGAGGAGTGCAATCACTTCTGCTCCAGCTCAAAACTAAAACCCTGCCAACCCCAATCTGGCTCTGCGCACACACAGCCCAAATGTTTCTGCAGTGTTTCCCCGGAACCAGAGCACAAGGAAATTCAGTACAACTACTCTCCTGTGCTCCTGCATCAGGACAGGTTCATCTGAGCCCGTGAGCTCCAGCTCTTCTGCATATTGACCTGCTCTGGACTCATTTCCCCTTGCTCTGCATTTCCTGTTAGACTGGATGCAGAGCCCAGATATGACTATTACAGACCTGATATGTACATCCTAATAAAACTATTTGCTGTATGGAAGGTAAATGTGTTGCAGAGCTGCCCTTGGGATTTTTGTCAGGAATTGGCCCAAGCCCAACAAATCCAGTGCTGTGCTGCACCTCATAAGTCATCATTTTGCATTAACCATCAGACCTGAATGGGTTTTGTGTATTTGTTGCCCAAATGGCCTGTTCTGGGAGACACTGCAAGGTCTCCACATTGTACTTCTGATGCTACATGACAACAGTTGGTACTTCCTGAAATTTGAGTGCAAGTACTTCCACACCTGTACTTAGGCAAACATGTTCATATGGTGCTGAAAGAAGGCCTAAGTATCAAGAGTTCTGGCTTAAAAACACAGTAGATAAAAACAGTGAAAAGCATATATAAAGGAAGTACTTTTAGCTCCAGAATGTGGGTATTTCACAACTGAAAACTCAAACTGGCATCTCATAGCACCTCATGCAGTAAATCAGGTCACAGGGATGCAGACATAAAACGCAGCAAACCTGACCACTGAGGAGGGAAGGCAATGCAGGTGACTGTGCATTTCTCTATGCTAGCAATGGCTGGAAGTGGTTTGGGGTCTAAGGGTAACTAGGAGGAATCTCAGGGCTTTCATGTCAAGTGAGGACTGTTGCTCTTCAGAGTGGAAAAGTTTGAGAAATTAGTGAATACCAGCACAGCTCTGGCCACAAGGCATAAGATTCATATTTCCAAGGTATACTCTGGCTATTATTAAGAAGATATGTATTACCTTAAGATAGGGAGATTTTTTTTTTACCGAAATGGTGTATCAGAAGCCTCTAGACATGCCTACAACTTGAATGTTGTTTCCTGTGAGAAAGTTAAAATGTCAGCCCAATCCAAACTGTCCAACTGGAAAACAGGATCTAAAGTAATAACATACCCTTTAACTGTGGGGACCTAAAGAGTCCAAATTCTGATGCCACTCTGCACATAGAGTCTTCAGTACTTGCTTTGCAGACTGAAGGAGTAATTAATTTCTTACTGGACAGAACTACAGGCAAGAACCTCTACCCATGAACTGTTTGTCTTAAGACAAATAGATTTTAAAACCAAAATATGAAGGTGGTGTCCATGAAACAAATCACACAATGAGACGCATGTGAAAAGCTAATTGCAATTTTGGTCACTAGAACCAGATACTGTAGTTTTCTTGAACTAAATACAGATCTCCCCTTGGCAATAGTGGAAGTTCTTTGAACAGATGAAAACTGTACATAGACCAAAATCATTGCAATGCTACCATTCCCATTCTCTTTCAAAATGTGATACAGTTTACACAGAACAGAGAGGCCACATACAAATGTTTTCATTCACCTTTGCAGTTCAGCACAGCTTGTTGCCTTGCTCAGCCACAAAAATGCTTGTTATTTCTGTTAAATGGATTGGTTATCATCAGTACTACAGGGAGATAATAATCTATTGCCACAGGCTGCTTGCAACGGGCAACTACACAGTGGTTTAGACAGCCATTTGCTCAAAATTTTGTTTCAGTTTCTGCACTGTTCTACTTCTGAAACAATCTGAAGATTACAGGGAAAACACAGTTCAGAAAAGCATTAGGATTAGGGTAAACACAGAATATGACCTGATTTAAGACTACTGAAAGCAGGTGAAAGGCTCACACCAACTTTAATGACCTTAACAATGTACTGACATCATATAATATAGAAATTGGTTATACTGGTTAGCATGTTATTGAAGACATGCTGCTCCTTTTTCTGATATCTAAGCAAATTCAGCTACCTCTGCATTCCGTGACAACAGCAGTGTAGATAAACACTGGCTCAGGCTATTGCTACTCAAGAAGGTAAGTCTAGATGTGGAAGATGATACAAGAAATTGAAGAAATGGGAAGCAAAAAACTGAATAAAAAGCACTAAATGTCCATGTAGTTGAAAGATAAATACGTCTTACATAAAATATCTCTGTATGACCTACTTTCCAATTCTTTCAGAATTTTATTGAAACCTGAAAATAGGCGTTTCCTGAAAGTGTTAGAGGAAATGTAAGAAAAAAGTGTGAATCACAAAAATGTGACTAATTTCTTTATCTATTTCAGTTACCAACAGGTTTTGGATTTTTTAAAACTGTCAAATGCTGTACTGATATCCACACAACACTTTGGAAACAAGAACAAAATAACACCTATTGGTGAAATGTCCAGCAAGCAGAATGGATCCTCCTAATGATTCCAGGTAACTGTAACATTTACCAACACAGATAACTATTTCAAGCTGAAAGGAAAAGGATTCTACCTGTTCTGCTTTTTCAGAGGCCAAAAAAAAGGAGATAACTTTAAAATGGTTTGTCTCCTCTTTCATATGATAGGAAGATAACACAGACTACACGGGCACTGGCTGTGTAAACACAAATAATTTTTAAGCTGTGTAAATATAACGACACAGAAAGTATGCCATGTTTTTCTGTTTGGAAAGGCAGCCAGCACAACATAAACCTCACCAGAATCTAACTGCTAACAATTACATATAGAAGGATTTTTTACATTTGTGATAAAGCCAAGCATAATAAAAAGTTGGTAATAATCCTCCATAGTTGCATATAAATGCTTTTTTGTAAAACCAGAAAGTTAGTGAGGCACTTACTGTGCCTATGGCACAGAAAATGTAAGCCTTTACTCTGTACTTCTTTACAGAATTAGTCCAAGTGAATGATGGCCTCAGGCTGGCCAGAGGAAACAAACAAAACCCAGTTAGATCAGTTTCTTTGAATTCTGTAAAAACTGACAAAGCAGGATATAAAAAAGGTTGTGAAAGTTAAGGAAAATTATGGACTTTTCGGATGTCTGTAGATTAGAGTTATTGGAACTCGTGCCACTAGAACTAATGCTAAGCAATGAAGACCTTTGTTTTATCTTTCCATTACAATAAAAACATTTGGAATTGGATTCCAAACTGCTGAATAACACCCAGCAGAATACTAACAGTTCATATAAGGGCATTTTTATCCGGCAACTTTGGGCACATTCATTCTCTGTTCGTATATGTTATTGTCCTGTAAAAACTAGTGCAATATACATTAAATTAACATCTCTTAACAGAGCTCTTAATTCAAAAAGCTTGTGAAGCCAGCTAGAAAACTCCTCCTAGAAAACAGTATGTACAAAAGCAATACCAATATTCAGGGATGCAGCAGATCATAAGACTATGGTGACTGTTTTGCTAAAAGCGTAATGGTTTTGCTATTCTGTATAATGTGTTTCTATGGAAATGGACATTTTTTAACAATTTATTTCCAACTTTTTTTTGGGGGGGGGTCTCGTGATATCCCAATTAAGACGTGTCATAATACACTGAACTCCATTGCTTGCCCTTCCTTTGGAATGCTGTGGTGAACTCGGCCCTTGGACTACTAAGTGGCAATCACTTTACTCCTGCCCAACAGTCAATGACCCCAGTGCTGCAGGAAATTCAGGCCATAACACACAAGGTTCTAGCATCTGGAAGATGGTATGTGGGGTAAAGAGTACACTGGCTGAAGCCTGGAAGCTGAAAGATGTGAATGTGTGGTTGTGATCTGTCACTGGCTGCTCCGGACAGGTCACTTCCACCCAAACTTACTGACTCTCCAGGGAACCAGCTTCTGTTTCCTTCAAACACAAACATGGGGAGCTCAAAGCTCTGGCCCAGTCCCAGAGGTTTGACATCACTGGGATAAGTGAAACCTGGTGGGATGAGCCCTGTGACTGGACTGCCCTGTTGGATGGTTAGAGGCTCTTCAGGAGGGACAGGCTGGGCAGAAGAGGTGGAGGGGTGGCAGTGTATGTCACAGAAAGGTTAGAATGTCTGGAACTCCCAGTGCACAACGGCACAGTTGAGAACCTCTGGGTGAGAATCAAGGGGCAAACAAATCATGTGGATGCCATCATGGGAGTCTGCTATAGACCTGCCAGGGCGATGGCACTGATGAATTATTCTTGGAGGAACTAAGGGACACTTCCAAGTCAACTGCCCTTGTCCTTAAGGGGGACATAAACTTCAAAGAAATTCACTTGGAAGCATCCCACAGTTGGTACAACCAGCACCAGAAGATTCCTATAAAAATTTGGATGAAAACTATGGAACAGGTCCTAAGGGAGTCGATTTGGAAAGATGCCCTCCCTGATCTGCTGCTTGTCAACAGAGCAGATCTCACGAGTGAAGTGGAGGTTGGTGGCTGCCTTGGCCACAGCGACCCCAAGGCAATTGAGTTTAAAATCTGTTGAGAGAAGTGCCAGCAAAACCACCACTCTGGACATGAGGAGAGCAGACTTCAGGCTGCTCAGGGAATTAGCAAGGTCCCCTGGGAAAATGCTTTTGTAGGTGTTGGGGTCCATCAGTGCTGGTCACTTTTCAAACACCACGTCCTAAGGGCACAGGAGCAGCAATTCCCAAATGTTGGAAGTCAAACAGATGAGACAGAGGGTGGCTTTTCTGAACAGGGATCTTGGAAATACAGCAAAAAGGGAAGGTGTGTACCCAGTGGAAGCAAGGTCAAGTGAGATGGGAAGAATTCAGAGATGCTGCTTGCCACTGTAGGGAGAAAATTCATGCAACCAAGGCTCAGCTGGAGTTGAAGCTGCCAGAAATGTGAGGGACAGTAAAAAGAGCTTTTTCAAATACATTAATGGCAATAGGGAGTATAGAAATATTGTTGGTCTGTTACTGGATGAGGATGGTCACCGCACAAACAGGGACAGACACAAGGCAGAGGTGTTCAATGCTTTCTTTGCCTCTCTCTTCAACATGGATGGTGGACCAAGGGGTTGCCAGTGGCCTGAGCTGGAGGGCCATGACTGTGAGAATGATCAACTCCCAGTCAACCCTGAAACTGTGTGGGATTTGCTGCTCCAGCTGGATCCCTACAAATCTATGGGGCTGATGGGATTCATCCGAGAATCCTCAAAGAACTGGCTGATGTCATCACAAAATGGAATCACCTCTCTCAATGATTTTTGAGCAGTCCTGGGATCTGAAGAAATCCCAGCTGACTGGAAGCTGGCAAGTGTTGTCCTGATTTTCAAAAGGGGCAAGAAGCAGGACTATGGAAACTACAGGCCTCTGAGTCTCACTTCAGTGCCTAGTAAAGTCATGGAGAAGATCATTCTGGGAAGTATTGAAAATACACCTGATATACAACACAGTCCTTGGTCACAATCAGGTGACCAAGTCCTGGTTATCAAACCTAATTTCCTCCTTTGACAAGGTAACCTACTCCAAGGGAAGACAGTTGGTGTGATCTTTTTGGATCTCAGTAAAGCTTTTGATCCTGTCTCTCCCAGGATCCTTCTGGACAAGCTGTCCAGCCCACAGCTGAATAAACACATCATGAGGTGGGTGGGCAATGGGCTCACGGGTTGGGCACAGAGGGTTCCACAGGGCTCCATCCCTGGCCCTGTGCTCTTCAACGGCTTCAGAAAGAACTTGGATGCAGCACTGGAAGGGACACTAAGTTTTCAGAGGATACAAAACTAGAACTCAGATACAAAACTGGATACAAAGCTGTTGACTCCCTCAAAGGCAGGGAGGCCCTGCAGAGAGATCTCAACAAATTAGGGGCTGGGGCATTCACATATATTTATATATTACTATTATATATGTATCACTCTTTAAGTCGAGCAGTAAAATACCCAAGACTGTAATTCCATATCAGATGTATTTGTGCAGTGCTCTAATGTCCATATCATACCTACAGCATCACTGTACTTGACTATGCACAAGTGAAAAAAGAATATAAACCCTACCAAAGCCGAAAGGCAGACAAAAGAGAATATTGCGCACAACCTCACTGGCCTTTCTACTGGGAAGCCCATATCCTACAAATATCTAATTACAGTGACAAAGAAAAGCTAGAATATATCACTCTGGGGTTTTATGAAAAGCATTAGGGACTCCTTAATAACAACAAATGTTCAGAAATATTTAGGGTTTTTTATCTTCTTCAGTTCACTAATGACCCTTGGTGTATGAGAAGCATTAATACAAACCTGAGACAGAGTAAACCGCTTAATAGTTTTATTATTAGTTTATAGTGGTATTTTAGTGTATCTTACATCTGAACCTTGACCCAAATCAGACTTACTTGGTGCAGCAATAGAAAGGAATAATGTAAAGTTGTCCAGAATGGAGAACTCTTACTGTTCTTGCTCTGGCATCCAGTGTTCTTAACAGGAAAAAGAAATAATTGTTTTTCCTGTCACAATCACTTTGTAAGGAAGTGCATCCTGGCTTTCTAGGATTTACTAGATTCCTGTGTTACAAAGTGGTGATTAAGATCTGTCTTACCCTCAAACTATATCATTTTTAGTAGTTATTTAAGCAGTGTGGTAAGTCAAAATACATGTGTAGTCCAGAGATGGGAATCAAATGCAAAAATCCACTCTCTAGTTCTCTCTTTACAAGACACTTAATAAGCCTGTGAGTATTGCAGCATCAAATTGATTGTGAGGACATAGATAAAAAAAAAAAAAAAAAAGGAAACACAGATGTAGGAATGGAATGCAGACTCTTAGCAGAAGGGAAAAACACAAAAAAATAGCAAATGTATTCAGCAAATGAGGAGTGTGGAAGAAAAAGAGGCTACCCACAACAGGAAGTTATGTTTGTATTACACATTAACAATTCTAAGTGATTAGTTAGAGCTGAGTATGTATTAGGCTTGGCAAAAGTATGAGTAAAAGAAAAGAGGACTGCATATAAATGTAGTCTGTATAATAAATACACATATACGTATAAATACATATATAAATGTTATCTGTATATGCTACCCAGACACAACAATTTTCTGTGTGAAATTTCTTAATATTATTATTTTAATATGAAAACTGAATATGTTTCAACTCCCTTATTCAGTCCATTTTCTAAAAGTTCCATTTTCACTCACAGTGTTTCAGTCAGATACGGTTAGAACGAAAATGAGGCAAACTAGGTTCTAGTATACACTCTCAAAATACAATGAAATAATTAGAAACAAGGAGTAAAGGAGTCTATTACAACTTTTTACATAGAATTTTCTAAGCCTTTTCTGGAATGCTACTACTCTGTGGTTGTATCCACCTACACCAGCTCAGAATATGGTCTGCTGCATCTCCTGCTTTTCAAATATTCATAGGAAAGGGGCTGTTGTACTGTCTGAAGTACAACATCTAAGTGCAGGAATGGGGAAAATAATAAGGGGTACCATGACAAAAAATTCTGCCAAAGGCTTCACTAGTAGCACATCAGATTCAGACATCCCAGTGAGCACATCTTATTGAGGATCCATTTACAGCTGGATAATGGGACCAGAAGGCAGCACACCAGGAATCAAAGGAGGAGAAAACCAGAAAAGTAAGAAAAATCACAGAAACAGTGGGATGGAACTGAGTGAGGACTTCCACGTTAGCCAACTGTAGATAACATGTCAGGGGCAAGAGGAGAAGCTACAGCTGGGGAGGATTTTAAGAAAAGCAACAAGATCAGTATTTGGAAAGAACACCAAAATCTACAATAAGAGTTTACTAACAAGTATGTGTGAAATGTAGCAGATCCTATTAAAGGAAATCACACAAGAAAAATTAGTCTAAATGTATCCACAGAGGAGAAAAGGAAAGAACACCAATGGCCACATGCATGTGATCTGAATGTAGAAGGTGAGTCTATTTCAATTCCTTCCTATACCTGCCCAAGTGGGATTTTGGCCAGATTCTGCCCTCTGCCAGCAACAGGACAAGGATAGCAAGGGGTAAATTCATTACACTCTTTCTAGAGATCATCAGAATTTGTTCTTCAGAAGTGAAATAAAATAAAGCAAAAATCCCCACTGAGGGAATTGACACATGGAAACCAAAAGTAAGTAACATGGCTCAAGGTAACACAGTGCCAATCTCATTTACAATTCCTTGAAAGGTTGATAAGGTAAAAAGAAAGAAGCTGTCTGGGACAAGTTGGAATGCAAATAAATAAGTAAAGCACTACAGGAACAAGAAGGGAATTTAGTTAGAACTCCCACACAATAACACACAAAGAGAGCTGACAAGTTAAATCATCAAAGTAAACAATATAGATGAACTTAAAAATACTTGAACATTTTTGTGGTGAGAAAGAGAAAAGGACACAGTAGATATAAACCAGGCAGGAGGGGATATAATAAAGAAGAATCTTCTTGGTTCAGACGTGCTTTTCCAGTTCACAAAGTCCTTTTTCACTGTACTGGTGATTAAATTAAACCAACTTCTTATATGTTAAGTATCTCCTAAGTGCCATAATCATTGCTCCAGTAGTTATTATATATGGCTGCAAGCAGAACCCTCCAATAATTTCCCTTTCCTTCTGGCCACAAAACACTCCTGTGTTCATTGACCTACAACATAACATGTAGCACTAAGATCAGAACTCATAAAACTCATATCCAAAAGCAACGGTTTCCTCTCATCTGACTTGCAAACAAACACCAAAGCAAGCAATTTTGTCAGTATTGACAGAACTAGTCACATATATTCCCTCCCAGTAACATGACAGATCAGCCCAGACACATACCAGCAAATCATCATGGCAAAGACGTTGATTTAGTTCTTACTTGTATCAGTTTTAAGTAAGTAAAAGGACAGAATGGATACAAAATTGGGGGCAAAAGAAAAAAGTCAGAATTACTTGCTTTAAGCAGAACAAGTCAACATTTTTCTTGCAGAAGCCTTGTAATCATGATCATTTAGAAATAACAGAAGCTGCTTAGAGGGCTATTACATGGTTATTCCACATAATAGCCATTCTGTTGTTTACTTTTTTAAAGGACAGGCATGCACCACAAAATTTGACATACCGTTGATTTTTACACCTCCTGCACTTCACTCTTTTGCTCCATCTTTCCTAACTAACTCTGCAGAACTCAGAGTATTCCTAAGCACACCACCTGGAGGATCAGTAGTGCTTCACTCACTCTAACAGCTATCCTGAACATAAGCATGGAGAATTCTCCAGTGTTCCTAAGTAGTTTGAAACTAAAACCAAAGTCCCTGCTGCTCTAGTGTGGCACCTCAGAAGAAACATAGGCTAGATACACCAACATTTGCATCTCTTCTACTTTCAGTGTGAACTACATAGACCTTAGCACAATGAGACTTCTTACATACCTGCTGTGTCAGCTTTAGCAATGGCTGACAGCTTGTCAACCAAAGGAAGGTGAAGAACAAATGCTCCCCTGTTTTCTGATCCCATCTGACATGTGAGTCATTTTTTGTCTGTACACAAAGCATAAATTCCCTTCTTCTTTCCCTTGGAAATATATTAAGGAGAACAAAAGAATAAGCTCAACAGCTGTAACAATCTGCGCTCGCCTCACATGTCCACAGGAATTAAGTTGCTTAAAAATAAAAGCTAAAAAACACAAACCCCAAATATTGTTAGGCTGGCAAAATGAAACTTGTGATTTTATTCTCAATCCCCTTTGTTTCAAGCTAATAGTCAATACAGTATTAGCCTGACAGTCCTAAAGTCTGAAAACTTCTGTTGATGGCAGAGTATCAGCAATGAGAGCTTCACTTACTACTTTCTCTTGCCCATAAGCTTCAGATAGGATATGGAGGAAATGCTGTCAGCAAATAGCAGAGTATTCAGCCTTCTAAACTATCCAAATACCCATCTTTCATCCTTTAAATCATGAAACAAATGTGTCTATTATGCAGATGGCTAATGAGAGATTACCAGCAGTGGTCACCAGGTCAATACTTCCAAATTTCTGTGGTTTTTATAAAATGGCGTGATTTCCCAAAGCTAGAACCAAGCATGCCTTAGCCAGGGTTCCGGGACTCTGCCACTACTTCTGTAGTGACAATCACCAGTAAAAGATTATACTGCAAGCCTGCAGGGAACACTTTTTAACTTGTACTGTCGCCCTCCCAAATTCCCCACATAAAAAGTCTCAAAGCATAACCATGCCTCCAGGAGGTATTATTACCAGGAGATGCCATGACGTAACAGGGGAAGGATTGTGCTCTATAGACCTGCCACTTTTACTTCCTGCCTGAGCAATCTCCCACTGATCATTCATGAAAGTAGAGTGTTAACTTAAATGAGTCTTTAGTTTTACCTAGGGCTGTCTGATATAAATCATATTTTTTTTGTGCTACTCTAAGAAACACAGAGATACTAAAAATAAAAAAAAAAGGCACAAAATATTCTTACCATGCCCTACAAGACACTACCTATATAACTTTCATAAAAACTAAATAGATAATCAAGCAGGAAATTATGTAACAGCAGAGAAAAGAGGCATTTAAAAGGGCTGTTCATGCAATACTAAAAGCAAAGCACTGGAATTCAGAAAGACTTTATTATATTCTTAAATCCAAGGAAAAATTTGGTAAGATTTTCAAGAAGACGCTTGTTCTTTGTGTTCTCTGCAGGATGCTGACAGAGTCAGGCAGAAAACCTTGGGCTACTACAGATTACACATGGAGTACAAAGCTTCAAACAGCCAGGATCTCATCCTGTAACAAGTGATGGATACAACTGACTTCACTAACAGAGACCCACTCACTGCAATGACCTACTAAGGTTCTTAGGAAGTATTAGACTGATGCTTACTCTGTATTGTGCTTCAGGATCTGATCTGTCTCAAGGAGGTTCTCCAAAGATCAGCTGCACAAGAAAAACCTATGCATGGAGGAACAGAACAATCTCATGGTGCATACTGAGCTTATATAAGAATTCTGAGACCATTTTTTATTTTTTTTGGCTTTTAATTTTGAGTTTGGTCACTTTTCCCCTACCTAATTGTTTTCATCACCATCATTTACCCTGTTAACATGGTAAATTGATCAAATAAACCCTGAACAACAATTTCAGAACAGACTCCTTTACTGTTCAGTGTCTGGCAACAATATCCAGGTTGTTTGGAGTTCTTCAATCTCTTACTGAATAATTTCTGTAAGCATTCCAGGAATTACAGAATCATCTTGAAGGACAAACAGCAAATCTAATACTGCTGTTTGAGATGGGCTAATGACTTCATACCAGACACAAATACTGCATGATGTGTCAGTTCTCTGATTTGAAGGGCATAATTCTCACTGCCTCACACACAAAAGGACATTTGCTTCTTCAGGCTTCATTATCCAGAGACACTCCCTTACAGCCACATTTCTAAGCTGTCACTAGATAATTGCATGAAGGTGAGCAAAAGGCTTCTCCCTTTCCACACAGCTGTGTAAATGCTGCTCACAGTAATTTGTTCTCAGAAATGTGAGGCCTACTTATTCCTTCCCAGCTCTAGAAATCAGAAGGAGAAGGTAAATACAGCTCCCACCTGCCCCCTGCATTAACACACAGAAAAGGGAAATTAATTTGAAGGTACATCACACATGTATTGTAGTCATCCGCTTGTACTCACAGTGGCACTAACACCTTGAATTTGGTTTTACAGGTTTATTCTCTTAGTGTTCACTATTAGAATAAAAATTCATGCTAGCCAAATCATTTTATAGAGTTGCCCATAAACATGAGCATTACAAGGCCAAACAAACCCAGTGTTTTGCATTTAAGAGATTCTTTCCCTCCAGCTTCACCTGAAAGACAGTAACAACAAACCTAAAGTTAGCTATTTCACTGTCAGTGGTAGAAGTGGATGCCAAAAAAAGAGGGAAGGAAGAGAGCAGAGAGAATAGACAGAAGAATGCAAAAATATCCATTTTAAAGCCTGTTCCAGATCATGTAAAGTTGGCAGTGCATTTGGTTAATCCCTCTAGTGCTTCAGTGGAAAAATCACAGCAGGCAGCTGGATACAACATCCAAGGCTGCCCTTTCTTGTGTTTTTTCCATTTGTGGCAGCATCCCATCACACATGCAGCATCTGTCCATTTCCACAGCCTGTGGCTGTACATTCAGTTGAACTAAAACAGTTAAAGGAACAAACAAAAAGTAAGGTTCAAAGGGCACCAAATCGCCAGGGCTCTTGGAACTCTGCAGGTGTGGGACTCCTGATCCTGGCTAGTCAACCCTGCTGCAGAAATCACTGCAATTGTTTGCAGAGCTTCATGTTTGCCTACTTCCACCCAACTGGCATCCACATCTCAAAAGCTTCATAATGCTGCTATCCAATACTTTTTAAAAAGTGGTTTGTGCAGCCTGGTTCCCTGACCTTGCAGAATAAATGTGGCAGGGGAAAAGAGGGGCAGGCAAGGAAAAAAGCATTACTATTATTATTATTAACAGAGCAGTGTAAGCACAAGTAAAGCAGACCCACAAAGCACTCTTCAGCATGTATTTGTATGGATAAAGCAAAATTTCATTTTTCTGTGACTTCTATGTTTTTCCTCCAAGAAATAACTAAACATCACAAGTGTCAGTTCAGGCAGAAACCTCTTCATCATATGATCTGAGGCACTATACAGATGTAACTCAGGGAAACCATAAACACTACAAACCTGCTCCACTTATACATGGCCTCTGTATTGCTGCTTGTTTTTAAAATAATTTTCCTTGTATCTGGTGGTTTCTACCAAGAGTATATTTGCACAGTTAAAATACTTAGAAATATAAGACACATACCTGCTGCAAAGAGCTCTCAATCTCAGTAGGATAAAAGGACAAATAGTGAAAAAGGAAGTAAGATTATCCCATTTTACACAGAGAGAATGAAAGGCATAGCTCTGTGTTCATTAGTACCAAGCTATCAAAAAACCAAAAAAACCAAAACACCCCCCCCAAAAAAAAAAAACCACCAGAAACAAGATCAGTTCTCGGCACAGGCATTTTTTCCTCCAGCTGGCCCCCTGCTGTAACACTAAAGTTACAGTGGCTGTGGAAGGACAAGGAAAGTTCTGCCTTCCACGTGCTTCAAGATGTCTCACTACATATTTCGTATTTCTTAGAGTCACTGAACATAAAAGGAATTTCATGAATCTGAAGCAACAGTTTGTTCTATATTAGGAAAAACAAAAGGACATTTTTTTCAGTGCTACAGGAAAGGAGTTAGAAACAGGAAAGCATGTAAGGATGGATAGCATAGGGATTTGTGCTGTGTTTTGGAGTCCCTGCAATGAAGGAAAGAAGCCCTAGGATGCCTTTTATCCTGTAAACACTTCTTCGGAGTTAATCACTGACCAATATATATTTGACAGGAAAATAAATAAAAACATTTTAAAAACTTCAAGTAGTTATTATAAATATTCAACAGGTTGATCAAGTGTTTGCATAAGTGATGAATTCAGGCTAAAAGAAAAGTGTTTTAACAGCCTTTGGTCAGATGCAATATTCACCACCAACCCAGGCTCAGCAAAAAAAAGTGTTTAGCTCTTTCTGTCCTAAGCTGTTGGGTGACCATGTTTCCAGAAACTTAAAACCTTGATCATCATCATAAGTCAGAAGAAAAACAAATACTACTTTTATTCACAGAACATTTATCTGCCAATGGCATTTTAGGAGTTTCCTACAAAATTACACCCAGATTAAAGAGGGGGAAAAAAAGAAAAGAAAATGTACTCAGTTGAAAACAGAAAGCCCCTTTAAAACATCAATTGTTGAAGTACTCAAAAAAGATTCAAATCCTCTTAAATTTCATAGATAAAATTTCACAGATTAAAAAACAGGACTCCAAAACCTAAGATGCAACTGCTGCCCACTGTGCTTCTAAGCTGACTTAGCACTAATACACCTTCTCATCCTGCTGGCACTAACACTTCCTCCTTCACTCGAAAATGAAAAAGAAATAACTAGGAATTCCCACACACTGCAAAGTGAGAAATGTGGCTCTTCGTTAGTCAAAGAGCTGACAGTTCCAATTCAAAAGACACTGGATCGATTGGCAAAAAGTTTTCACTGTTAGTTCCCTAAACACCAATCTATTAAACATAATTTTTTGTCACAGGCTCATTGATACCAAGGCTTAATTACTACACTCAGAAGCACGTCCCTTAATATTTTTGGTCATCTCTCTTCAAAATGGAGTGCAGGACACTGACAATAGGCTGGAAAAAGTGTATTCTGAAGCACCCAGAATATTAAATTAACTGACAAATACAAAATCAGTGCTCTCCTTTACATACATCATAAAGAGAAGTCATAATAGAATAAAGAGAAGTTACCATAAAGCTGCAGTGGAGCAGCTGAGGACAGAAGGTCCATGACTTGATTGAAATCCTTAGAGGTTAAGAAGCAGTAGAAGAGAACATAGCTTGCCACTAGATCCTGTTTGCTAACAGTTTCTCAAGAGAAAAAAGAATTACTCCTTTTATTTAATTGATCCTTTTACTTATAAATATATCTCATAATAAAAATAAATTTAATAAAATTTCATCAATTACTTTGATGTAATTTCTTTAATTTTCAAGTAAGATCCATACCATTGATACAGCTGGAAATAAAATCCAGGACAAGCTAGCACCTAGCTAAATGAGCAAATATCATTCATGTAAGAATGTTTTGCTTGTAGTGTCTATGAAGTTACAATCTCCTACACAACTAAACAACTGGGAAAATTTTCAAGTGCATTTCAACAACACATGCAGCTTGAAGGCAACATTCACTATGTTTTTTAAGAAAAATCTGTCTTGATCACTGTTCTTGAAAACTTGTCTCTCTTTCTTTCCTTCATTTTGGAATATTTTCATTTCCAAATTAGCACCAGGGTCCTTGGAGCTACACATCTAGTGGGCATTTTATATTGGATAAAAGGGAACCCACCTTTGATTGAAACCTCAAGGTTTGTTTTAAACAAAACAAAAAAAAGAAAAGATATTAAAAGGTCACCCTTATTCCACACCTCAAGAGTGATAACAGTCCATAGATTAGCTGATATATTAACTCTAGGTAGAAAACTATATTCTGCTCAGAAATAACCCTGAATAGTCACCTTGAACAACCCAAGGCTTGCAGAGTGCTGTTTTTATTACATTTGCAAAACAACTTAGACTGTTTTAACTATTGAAAGTAAAATAAATCCCATGCTTAAGTCCAAGCAAAATGTACATGGATGCATCTATTTCATAAACTAGAAAACTCTTCCCATATATGGTGGGTTTTGCCCATCTTCATTGTGATTTCTATCTACAGACATTGCACCATTAGAATGGACAGAAATTATGAAATTAAATTGAAAATATTTTTTCAGAAGTTAGGAAAAGAAAACCAATGTAAACCAGAACAGAGGTAAAAATTAAACACTAACACTTCCAGTACTTGCTAACTCCCACCAAGACCTTTATGCAGTCAAGAAAATACAATGTGTTTAAAAAAAAAGGAAAACAAATAAAGGAAGAGCAAGATTTAAGGGAGATATATGGGATGGAAGAGCTACAGTACTGAAAACTGTGAATGAACTGGCTATTCTTATCTACTGCTATTCAGTACTGAAAAATCTATTACTTTCAAAGGTTCTGGACTGAAAGAGAAGCAAATCCTGTGCACCTTGCAAAAATCCAGAACAAATCCTTAGCTCAAACACACTGTGCTGCAGCAGCCCTCGTTCTCTGCAACCCTCCCAGCAAAGCCAGGCCATCTGACCCCTTCCTACTCAGACCTTTAACAGAAGCCCAGTGCAGGAGTTGGAATTTCCCTTCTCAGTAAAGGGACAGATGGGATATTGCCATAAGTAACTGAAATATAATGAAGTTATAACACATATTTTGCCTGCTCTTTGTGTCTCTAGTGCATACTTCATGGAAGAAACATAGCTGGATTTAAAACCACTATAGTTCATCTATTAGAGCAATGACATCATCTCTAGGCCAGTTTTTGAGGAGCTCTAAACCAGACCTCATTATGAATAGGAAAAAAATTTACTGTCAACCTTTTTTAGAACTGTCAGCTGGATACATGGCACTGAGAGGCTTTGTCACTAATGTAACCTTTAAAAGGTAACGAGCCTACTCATATGGAGGCTGCTTTTTGACAAAGAGCTTTGAAATGAACACGTCAATTGTGTGTGATACATTATTGTGTTTGGAGGACATTTATGGGTATAAAGGCCCAAAACAGGACTGCAAGGAAGGGGAAAAGAAAGGATTTCTATCCTAGAGCGCAATCTATATTTGATTCAAGTGAATTACAACCTTCACTTTTATTTGAAGAGAAGGTGCAGCCTACCAAAAATGAGCTATAGGTACCAATTGCTAAGCACATGAACATGTTACAGTTGGCCACATTTGAGTCCATCTTAATACTGGTTTCAGCTGCATGTGTGTATTAGCACTGCATTACATTCATGTAATATATACTTACATAAGTAACTTTTATTGACTTAAATTTTGACTATAATACTTTTTTACATACATTTTTTACAATGAACAGTAGAAGCAATGCTGCAGGCATTCAGACATATCTTTCACTAGGATGAGAATTAGCACTTGTTTGAGCACAGAGGTTGGACTGCATGACCTCCAGTGGTCCTTTCCAAATTTAGCCATTCTGTGATACTGCAGTTCTGTGCATTACTGAGCTCTTGCACTATATACTTGCATACTCTAGCTAATATTCTTAATGCTGTAATTGCAGGAATTTCTCAACTTTATAATCAGTTGGTAAATTTAGAAATGAATCTGCTTAGGTATTTGCCTGTATAAAACTGCATATGCACAGGTTTCATATTTTGGAAATGAGGTCAATAAATCACGTGTTCCAAATGGTAACCAAATCAGCCATCAAATGGTCAGAGATAATTACAAATTACTCCCTATTTCTACCCTACCCCTGCAGTCTACAATACTGCACAGAGTGCAAATTAACCTGAAAGGTTCTGTCACACTGAATTATGGGACTCCACCAGAACATGATACCTCATAAGACAGATGATTGGTGTGATAAGAAATGATGGGTATTGCAGTACATGAATTTACACCAGCATAAAAACTATCATGAAACATAGGTCAGAATGTTTCTTCATAAGCAAGCAAAAATAGTTCATCCATTCACTAAACAAGGAGGAAATACTGTAAGACAAAGAGTGGACAGAAATCAGGATGCCCCAAAGCCCTTCTGGAGTCCTACCAAAGAAACTTTGGTGTGGGGAAACTGGCTTTCCACAGCCAACCTTTTACAGTCCTTCTGGATTTCAGTGAGCAACCTTAAATAAAACCTTGAAGCACTTAGCTTTTTAAAAGAGAGTGTTAGACTGAAATGATTAACCATAAAGACCAGCTCGTCTTTCTTTTAAATCAACAGTTGTGTCCACTTAAGAGGCACCAAAGGGGCATTGTGGTTTTCTTTTAAAGATTTAAAAAGAGAAGTGGCAAAAGAAATATATCCTCATATTTCCTCAAAATTGCTAGTGCTTCAGGAGCTTCTGAAGCACTGGACTGTTTCATTAAAATTGCCTCCTGGTAGCATTGTAGTCCTGCCAAAAAGTACTGCTCACTGCAGTGATTAAAAAGTGACCCTTTTTCTCAGGAAAGCTTTGAATTGTTTAGTCTGTACCCCCAACAGTAGCAAGTGAGCAAAGGGCATGTTTTTAAAAAATAAATTAAGACAAATAAAAAGCTTAGCACAATGGAATTGGATCCCTGTCTTCCCCCAGTAAATATATCTAATATCACACGCCTATTCAGAGTGGGAAGAAGGGATTTCCCCTCAGTAACCTCTCCAAGAGGGAGAGAGAATGTAATTGTTCCCCATCTCATTGTATGTGTTACCAAGCCCTGATGCCAGCCACATGCTGATTATCTCTCCTGTTACATAAAGTGCTCTCCTGTGGTGCCAATTGCCTGCCGTGTGGTCTGTATCCTGTTACATAAAGTGTTATCCTGTACCACCGTGTGCTGTGCCAAAGCACTATTCTTTGCTACCATGCTCCCTGTCTTCAGAGCTCAGGCGCCCTTTGTTTTCATGCCTGCTTCTGCCCACATCTTAAAAGCCACCTAATGATTAAAACAAAACAAGAATACTTCTCACTAAACAGTGATTTTTGTACTTATACTGTAAGACAAGAAGAACACAAATCACTGTTGCTCGGGGATCCTGGAGGATATGAGAGCACTGCACGAAAAAATTCCATTAGAGACAGAGCTGCTGCACAATCCTCTGTGACTCAGACATTGCACCTTCACACTTCTATCATTTATGGGTCATACCAAAGACAGCATTTTATTTGTCCCACCATCTTCCTTAGGCAGTCCTGAGATCAGCTGTACTGCCTAAGATGAAAGCACCCTTGGAGTAAAACACACCCAGAATAGGTATCTCTGGTGACAGATTGACATAACACATTGTCAAAGGGTGCCACCACTCTGGCAATCTGTAAACATGCTGTATCATCCAAACAGTGCAGGAGTGATGATGTGTTACTGGAGAGGTGGCAGCAGCATGGGAGGAGCACGTCTACAGGCACAGCACACCTGACAGCCAACTCACCGCGCCTTCGGGTGGCCCGGCAGGAGCGACGCTGCCACACCAGCTGCACTGGCACCACCCTTTCTGGCAACAAGTCTTGCATGCACAAAGATAAAGGTTAGGCAAAGGGTTTCCCAGTTGAAGAGAAACAAAAGAGAAATTGAATAATCAAGTTTCTGCAAGGCCATGGGAAATGGAATCTTATCTGCCAGGGTTCGTGGCCTTTTCTACAATGGGAACAGCAACACTGTGTAGTTTTGCTTGAATCACTGTAGGAGGCTAAGGGACATTTCATTATAAATCTTACAATTTGCTGCTTTCAGTGTTTTATAAGTATTTCTCAGATCTCAAATAACTCTCTTTGTGTTTGGTTACAAGTTCATCAAATATCAGCACAATCTCTGTTCAGGAGCAAAGAAATCCCCCAAACAAGAGCAAAAATAGCTCTGCCTGCTCAGTCTCACTTATATAAGGACGAAGATTAACTGGAAGGATGAGGTTTCAGCTTCACAGACTTGGAACACCCTCAGTTCCAGTCACATCATGAAGGCTGGGGAAGGAAGAAGCATTTCTTCTTCATTCAAATCAGCATCTCCTGAGCCTTTACTACAAAGACATTGGGCAAAGTCCTGATGCCAGACATAAAATGTGCAGACGGGTTTGTAGGTATCAGCTTCCCTGCAGTTCTACATCAGATTTCATGTTACAAGAGGCACATAAAAAAACCCCATAAACAAACAAAAACCAAACAACCCCCCCCAAAAAACAAAACAAATAAAAAAACCCCTGGCCCAGTACAGCCTTCTCACACTTTTAGTCTTAGAAATTGCTATTGGTGGATTCTGTTTCTGTAAAAGCATGAATTGCAATATTAAACAGAAAGTTTGCAAGAAAATAATGGCAAGGCTGTCCTTGAAAACCTTCAAAAAACATGACGAAAATCCCAAATCCTGTCATGGAATCTTTAGCTTATACAGAGGAAAAAACAATATTATTTCTTTCATCCCAAACCCACAGTAGACACTTTTATTTCTTATCACTAGCTTGAACTGGGACAAATATTGCTTAAATTCTGCGCTACAATGATTCTTTCCCAGAATCATGCAAGAAAATACACTGGTTGTGAAGACAGTTTAATAAGGGGGGAGAAAAGGAAAATAAATCAATAATAGATAGTATCCTCATGGTGTACGCACCCTACCGAAGTGATGGGTTTGTGGTTTGTTTTAATTAAAATACTGCAATCAGTGTGTCTTTTCTAAATGAGCTTTCTGCTGTAATGCTTCTTTTCCTGCACTATATATTGTATCGTACCACACCGTACATTCTTTATACTCCTCTATCACATCCCTAGGGTCAAAGGCAGAAGATAGAAAAATTCCTGGAATAATATCCCCAATAAATTACTACTAACTATTATAATTCAACATGGGCATATAAACGGCACTTTAAAGAAAATTGAATTTGTTGAAAATTAAAGCAAACCTGGTGTTACTTTGAACAAGAGGCTCACTGATTGTTTTCAGATTTTCATAATAAAATAGGCTTTTTTGTTTTATGTGTTATATACCCTCTGAGGAAAGGAATTGTACCTCAAAACATATGGGTGTTCAGAATCTTTATTTTTAAATACAATCCTCCATGCTCATAAAACCCTGATTGGAAGCCAAGGAATTTATAACAAGGTGCATAACAGCAAACCTGAAAGAAGGCTAACGATGAAGAAAAGCAGAGCCTGCACTCATTCATTAAAATAAATAAGAAGAGAGCACAGAAGCGAAAGTGACCTTGATTTGGGGACAAATACCTGTGGTTTAATTTAGTGACATCTTCTCACTATATGGGGGTGTGCAGGCACTGAAATACACAAGCAGACAGACTTACAGACATTGATTTTGTGGAGCAGGCATATTGTGTTCAGTCTACAGCATGGTGCTTTCATTTTATTGCTGGAATACACTGAGAGCATGAAGAGAGGACTGTGCTATCTGAATTTTAGGGATTTTTTTTTTTTCCCCACACAGCTTTTCTTTTAAACCCACATGTTTTGTTAGAACAACAAGCTTACAGGTCTTATTTGAAACTAAGTGCTATATAACCTAGAATGCTGTTAAATATGCTCTTATAGTATAAGCCATGACTGAGTGTGCCTCAGACCTGTGTGCTACAGCACCTGTGAAGTGTGCTTCTAATCCACTAATGCACACATGGATAAGCCTTTTGCTAGTGGGGGGATGGTTTATTATTTTACATTACAAAAAAATGTAAACACTCATTTTCGGTTGGGTTTATGCAGCTTATCTTTTTATTACAGAAAGTCATTTCCAGTCAGGGGTAAGAGCACGAAAATGTGAAGATTATAACTGAGTTTTATCTATCTTGTTTTTTCTACTAGCTAATGGAGTTATTTTCCCTCTCTCTGCCCTTAACTGAGAAAGCTTTACTACTTCTCTATGGCTGTGTTCTGTGTTCATCCTTTCAGAAAAGGCTGAGATTAATATAGCAGAGGGGCCACAGAGTTGCAGTTTAAAAGAAAAACTTGACAGTACAAGAAGAAGCAACTTAAAATACTGTCCCTTACAAAGGACACGTCCTGCCTCAACTCCTTGTTCTATCACATTCTCGTACATGAATACCTTATGGCAATCCATCGGGATTCCTCCCACATGCACAAGCTTAGTCTGGTGCAGACACAAAACCTCTGCTTGCATGACTGAAGTGAGCACTGATGTGATTTTTATAAAGACTCACCCAACCGCTCAGAGTGTAGAGCTGAACAGTGAAAATCCACACCCAGAATCTGATCTCTCCTATTTCTGGTATTTCAGATCTGTCTGTGCCCTCCTTGTGGAAACCACCAGCTTTCTTGCAGGCCTAAGGGCAGGTGTGGAGGAGGAGCTGGAAAACACTCCAAGGATATTCCTATCTCACGAAGGGACCAGCGACCAGCAGCCTGCCTGCACACGCAAACAGCTAGCTTGTCCATGCAATCAAAGTTGCACAGTTAAACTGCACACACAACAGTTTTATGAACAATCCTGGACTTCACAAGTTTTGGAATCTGGGCCCTGCAACTATAAAATTATACACTTGATATATATTAGTAAGTACAGTAAATAGAGTATAATTAGGACAGAATACAATGTACTATTTTTCACTGCTTTTTATTCTTACTTCCCTAGAGCTACAAAATGAGTTTCTAATGAGCTTTGGGTACTCACATAAATAGAAAACCTAATGCTGTAGTGGCTGATAGTGATCTAAACTGCTTAGATATGTTTTGTATTACACCACAAAACAGTGGTTTGTTCATGGAATGGAACAAAAATTTCATGTTACTCATACTTTGGCCCTAGGCATGCATGTGTTGAAACCATAATCCCCAACGTATTTCAGAATATGTTTGGACAACCTAAGTTGCTCTGTGAAAACGACCCAAAAGGAAAAACCCCTATCCATTAAAAACATAAATTACTGAGACCTCAATGTTTAAGTGTAGCCTACAGCACATAAAGGAAAATTTCCAATACATTGCTTATTTTCCCAGTTAAAAAAGAAAAAGGAAGAAGATGAGAAGAATGCATTCAGGAACCATATAGGAAAGCTGTAAACTAGCTGTGTATGGGTAAAAATGATGCCATTCTGTATGGCAGAAACAAAATATTCTATGGCAAGACAGGAAATCTCCTTTATACAACATCTTCAAACATGGTTATGTGGATACACACTGGTTTCATACACAGGGATTCTCCCCCAAGATTTGCAACAGCCATTTCCTTTTTCTCTGGTGGGGAGAATAACATTAAAAGTCAGGGAAGACAACTGACAACAGCAGAAAGCATTTTCCCCACTCTAGCAGCTCCCTGCAGTTATTAGACAGACCCTTGTATGGGAAGTGTAAGTGGCATTACACTCACAACACCTCTGCAAGGCATGTGAATAAACAGACAAGTGGACAGGCAGACTGACAGACCAACAGAATGGTGAGCAGAGACTAAATAAATTACCAAGAGTCAAACAAGAAATGTTCTGCAGTCAAGAAATTAATCCAGATCCCACAGGTTCTTGTCTAGCATCTCTAACACAATGTCTTCTTCAAAAGGCAATACTTCTTTACCAGGTAAAAACAAATACCCTTGCACTATTTCCAGCTGTTTATTATTTTCTTCTGGAAAAGGTGAGCCACAGAATCATTAAGGTTGGAAAAGACCTCTAAGATCATTGAATCCACTCATGAACCCCTCACCACTGTGTTCATCACTAAACCATGTCCCCAAGCGCTACAGCCACATGTTTTTTGAACACTTCCAGTNGCTTTACTACTTCTCTATGGCTGTGTTCTGTGTTCATCCTTTCATTAAAAGCTGAGATTAATATAGCAGAGGGGCCACAGCGTTGCAGTTTAAAAGAAAAACTTGACAGTACAAGAAGAAGCAACTTAAAATACTGTCCCTTACAAAGGACACGTCCTGCCTCCACTCCTTGTTCTATCACATTGAATACCTTATGGCAATCCATCGGGATTCCTCCCACATGAACAAGCTTAGTCTGGTGCAGACACAAAACCTCTGCTTGCATGACTGAAGTGAGCACTGATGTGATTTTTATAAAGACTCACCCAACCGCTCAGAGTGTAGAGCTGAACAGTGAAAATCCACACCCAGAATCTGATCTCTCCTATTTCTGGTATTTCAGATCTGTCTGTGCCCTCCTTGTGGAAACCACCAGCTTTCTTGCAGGCCTAAGGGCAGGTGTGGAGGAGGAGCTGGAAAACACTCCAAGGATATTCCTATCTCACGAAGGGACCAGCGACCAGCAGCCTGCCCGCACACGCAAACAGCTAGCTTGTCCATGCAATCAAAGTTGCACAGTTAAACTGCACACACAACAGTTTTATGAACAATCCTGGACTTCACAAGTTTTGGAATCTGGGCCCTGCAACTATAAAATTATACACTTGATATATATTAGTAAGTACAGTAAATAGAGTATAATTAGGACAGAATACAATGTACTATTTTTCACTGCTTTTTATTCTTACTTCCCTAGAGCTACAAAATGAGTTTCTAATGAGCTTTGGGTACTCACATAAATAGAAAACCTAATGCTGTAGTGGCTGATAGTGATCTAAACTGCTTAGATATGTTTTGTATTACACCACAAAACAGTGGTTTGTTCATGGAATGGAACAAAAATTTCATGTTACTCATACTTTGGCCCTAGGCATGCATGTGTTGAAACCATAATCCCCAACGTATTTCAGAATATGTTTGGACAACCTAAGTTGCTCTGTGAAAACGACCCAAAAGGAAAAACCCCTATCCATTAAAAACATAAATTACTGAGACCTCAATGTTTAAGTGTAGCCTACAGCACATAAAGGAAAATTTCCAATACATTGCTTATTTTCCCAGTTAAAAAAGAAAAAGGAAGAAGATGAGAAGAATGCATTCAGGAACCATATAGGAAAGCTGTAAACTAGCTGTGTATGGGTAAAAATGATGCCATTCTGTATGGCAGAAACAAAATATTCTATGGCAAGACAGGAAATCTCCTTTATACAACATCTTCAAACATGGTTATGTGGATACACACTGGTTTCATACACAGGGATTCTCCCCCAAGATTTGCAACAGCCATTTCCTTTTTCTCTGGTGGGGAGAATAACATTAAAAGTCAGGGAAGACAACTGACAACAGCAGAAAGCATTTTCCCCACTCTAGCAGCTCCCTGCAGTTATTAGACAGACCCTTGTATGGGAAGTGTAAGTGGCATTACACTCACAACACCTCTGCAAGGCATGTGAATAAACAGACAAGTGGACAGGCAGACTGACAGACCAACAGAATGGTGAGCAGAGACTAAATAAATTACCAAGAGTCAAACAAGAAATGTTCTGCAGTCAAGAAATTAATCCAGATCCCACAGGTTCTTGTCTAGCATCTCTAACACAATGTCTTCTTCAAAAGGCAATACTTCTTTACCAGGTAAAAACAAATACCCTTGCACTATTTCCAGCTGTTTATTATTTTCTTCTGGAAAAGGTGAGCCACAGAATCATTAAGGTTGGAAAAGACCTCTAAGATCATTGAATCCACTCATGAACCCCTCACCACTGTGTTCATCACTAAACCATGTCCCCAAGTGCTACAGCCACATGTTTTTTGAACACTTCCAGTGTTTCCACCACTTCCCTGGAGAGCCCATTCTAATGCCTGACCACCCTTTCAGTAAAGAAATTGTCCCTAATATCCAATCTGAACCTCCCCTGGTTCAATTTAAGGCCATTTCCTCTCACCTCCTGTCACTCATTACCTGGGAGTGGAGCCCAAGCCCCACCTGGCTGCAGACTCCTTTCAGATAGTTGCAGAGAGCCATAAGTTCCTTCCTCAAGCTCCTTTTCTCCAGACTAAACAACCCCAGCTACTCCTCATAAGAGTCACGCTCCAGCCCCTTCACCAGCATCCATTGCCCCTCTCTGGACTCAACATCTCTCTGGCAGTGAGAGGCCCAAAGCTGAACAGGATTTGAGGTGCAGACTAACCAGTGCTGAGCACAGGGGGATGATCACTGTCCCAGTCCTGCTGTTCACACTATTCCTGATCCCAACCAGGATGGTGTTGGCTGCCCTGGCCACCTGGGCACATGCTGGCTCATGTTCAGCCAGCTGCCAACCAGCACCCCCAGCTCCTTCTCCACCCAGCAGCTTTCCAGACACTCTTTGCCAAGCCTGTTGTTGTGACCTGAGTGCAGGATCCAGCATTGCACCTTGGCCCATGGACCTAGACTGTCTAGATTCCTGAAGCTTCAGTAGATTGTTTTTTTAGCCACTCAAAGGCTTATTTTATGCAGATGCACCAGAACTGGAGCTTAAAAGCAAAGAAGTAATAGATTTGAGAAGGTGTAGACATAAAAGTTCAAAACTATGTTTTCATGCATTTCCTTCCTTTCCCAGGCTGGGACCCAAAAAGCTCCCTAAAAAAATACACTCACACACGAAAAAAAAACAACCCACAAAAAAAACCCCTAAACAATTCCAATTGACATTATGTTCTTGGATTAAGTCTTTTTGCTGCTTCTTCTTCAGAGTAGTTCCAGAAATAAGCAGCCTTTTTACTGTTTATATGAACATTGCTGTACAGGTGACTAGAAGAAGTGTTAACATTTGATTTGAAACTCACAGGGATAAAAAAGGGCAACTGCTCATCACAGAAGATTTACTGCAAGGTGGTTCATTAAAAATAAGCAAAAAAAAAAAGGTACAGTGAGTAAATTCTATTGTATTTTTACTACAGGAAAATAGAACAAAAAGGTGAAAATATCCCCTTGAAATTAAGAAACCCCTTTTGGGAAGAGCTCCATTTCGGTTTATATGCAGCCCTATTTTACACAGCATGGGCTGTGAAAAGGGATTTTTCAACTGGTCTTTAGTGGAATTTCTGCTAGTTTTAGCACAGCCAAAGGAGCACAAGGAGCCTTGATGCAAATGAAAACCTGTTCTTTAATGTGCACACTACTCCAAGTAATAAAGATTTTATTATTTTTTAAGTTATGCACACCCACTGTGCAATATCAAATACGCATGTTGTAAACACAGTGGACNTTATGTGGATACACACTGGTTTCATACACAGGGATTCTCCCCCAAGATTTGCAACAGCCATTTCCTTTTTCTCTGGTGGGGAGAATAACATTAAAAGTCAGGGAAGACAACTGACAACAGCAGAAAGCATTTTCCCCACTCTAGCAGCTCCCTGCAGTTATTAGACAGACCCTTGTATGGGAAGTGTAAGTGGCATTACACTCACAACACCTCTGCAAGGCATGTGAATAAACAGACAAGTGGACAGGCAGACTGACAGACCAACAGAATGGTGAGCAGAGACTAAATAAATTACCAAGAGTCAAACAAGAAATGTTCTGCAGTCAAGAAATTAATCCAGATCCCACAGGTTCTTGTCTAGCATCTCTAACACAATGTCTTCTTCAAAAGGCAATACTTCTTTACCAGGTAAAAACAAATACCCTTGCACTATTTCCAGCTGTTTATTATTTTCTTCTGGAAAAGGTGAGCCACAGAATCATTAAGGTTGGAAAAGACCTCTAAGATCATTGAATCCACTCATGAACCCCTCACCACTGTGTTCATCACTAAACCATGTCCCCAAGCGCTACAGCCACATGTTTTTTGAACACTTCCAGTGTTTCCACCACTTCCCTGGAGAGCCCATTCTAATGCCTGACCACCCTTTCAGTAAAGAAATTGTCCCTAATATCCAATCTGAACCTCCCCTGGTTCAATTTAAGGCCATTTCCTCTCACCTCCTGTCACTCATTACCTGGGAGTGGAGCCCAAGCCCCACCTGGCTGCAGACTCCTTTCAGATAGTTGCAGAGAGCCATAAGTTCCTTCCTCAAGCTCCTTTTCTCCAGACTAAACAACCCCAGCTACTCCTCATAAGAGTCACGCTCCAGCCCCTTCACCAGCATCCATTGCCCCTCTCTGGACTCAACATCTCTCTGGCAGTGAGAGGCCCAAAGCTGAACAGGATTTGAGGTGCAGACTAACCAGTGCTGAGCACAGGGGGATGATCACTGTCCCAGTCCTGCTGTTCACACTATTCCTGATCCCAACCAGGATGGTGTTGGCTGCCCTGGCCACCTGGGCACATGCTGGCTCATGTTCAGCCAGCTGCCAACCAGCACCCCCAGCTCCTTCTCCACCCAGCAGCTTTCCAGACACTCTTTGCCAAGCCTGTTGTTGTGACCTGAGTGCAGGATCCAGCATTTCACCTTGGCCCATGGACCTAGACTGTCTAGATTCCTGAAGCTTCAGTAGATTGTTTTTTTAGCCACTCAAAGGCTTATTTTATGCAGATGCACCAGAACTGGAGCTTAAAAGCAAAGAAGTAATAGATTTGAGAAGGTGTAGACATAAAAGTTCAAAACTATGTTTTCATGCATTTCCTTCCTTTCCCAGGCTGGGACCCAAAAAGCTCCCTAAAAAAATACACTCGCACACGAAAAAAAAACAACCCACAAAAAAACCCCCTAAACAATTCCAATTGACATTATGTTCTTGGATTAAGTCTTTTTGCTGCTTCTTCTTCAGAGTAGTTCCAGAAATAAGCAGCCTTTTTACTGTTTATATGAACATTGCTGTACAGGTGACTAGAAGAAGTGTTAACATTTGATTTGAAACTCACAGGGATAAAAAAGGGCAACTGCTCATCACAGAAGATTTACTGCAAGGTGGTTCATTAAAAATAAGCAAAAAAAAAAAAGGTACAGTGAGTAAATTCTATTGTATTTTTACTACAGGAAAATAGAACAAAAAGGTGAAAATATCCCCTTGAAATTAAGAAACCCCTTTTGGGAAGAGCTCCATTTCGGTTTATATGCAGCCCTATTTTACACAGCATGGGCTGTGAAAAGGGATTTTTCAACTGGTCTTTAGTGGAATTTCTGCTAGTTTTAGCACAGCCAAAGGAGCACAAGGAGCCTTGATGCAAATGAAAACCTGTTCTTTAATGTGCACACTACTCCAAGTAATAAAGATTTTATTATTTTTTAAGTTATGTACACCCACTGTGCAATATCAAATACGCATGTTGTAAACACAGTGGACAGAGTTCAGACATGATGTAAGCATGTGTAACTCAACCGACTTCAAAGGCACCACTTGTGAAACAGAACACTGCTGTAGCATGGCTGTGAGGGGCAGGATCCGTGCTAAATTCCTGGATCATGTTGTTTTAAATAGAACTTTTCTGAGCAGTATAGTGTTACACAGCATCAGAAGGCAAAGCAGAACTGGGCTGTCGGTAATCTGCGGGGTCGAGTATCAAAAGAATTGTTTCTGACTTCATGCAAGACACACAAAACATTTCAAACAGCCCGAACAGAGCAGAGAAGGAGAGGGCTGACATGTCATTTCAGAGCAAGAATTTCCCTTAACAAGGAAAAGTTAAGAGTTCATGTACACTGGTGCTGTATAGAAGAAAAGCAATTATTTAGGCAGTGTATAATGAGGAGAGAGAGAGGAAGGAGCACGACCCCACAGATGTGAGAGATGGGACCACAACCAGGAAAATGTCGTAGAATCAGACCAGCCAGAACACCATCACGTGCACTGATACACAGAGAACAGCAACAGGTAATAGGTGGCATTGATCTTGTCTGTTATTTTGCACAACTCCACTCACTTTTAAACTTTTCAACTTGCATCTATTGTTCTGCTTGGCTCTATTCTTCTGGAAAATATACAACAAAGTTGTAGCTTGTAATATCACTTTCTCCTTTCCCCCCCCCTTTTTTTTTTTAATGAAAGAAAAGCGAGGGCATTAGATGACTCCCAACCACAAAGACATTTCATCACGGATCATCAGTCTGCCAATGAGGAGCTTGAAATTAAGTGGAAAAGAAACTCAGCAGAGAAACCACAGGCAAGCAATGCTGCTGAAAAGAGAGACATTCAGGAACGGAACCAAAAGAGATGGTCAAACAGAAGAGGCCTTTCTGAAATAAGTAAGTGGAACAGAGCTTCTGACTTCTTATGCAGATGAGCCTCATTCTCAAGTGTTGCCTTTTTAGCAGTATGGGTCAATGAAGACTTCATCTGGCAAAGCTACTTCAGTGTTCGGTGAGAAGTTTTCCCGACTTATGGGACAAACGCACATGAACTTTTCCTTGTGAAAGTTGAACAAATAACTGCATCCTTTCAAAATCCCACCAAAATCACTGTTTTGCTCAGAAAAACTCCAGAGGCATTTTATTTCGTAAATTTTAAAGTTGCAAAAGCAGTCAAATTTCATGAAACAAGAGAGGATTTATTTCTCTCGGCAACAAGGGAAATGCCACAAGTGTTCTTTTCTCACAACATGAGCAAGTGGCTGACTTACTGTTCCTTTTCTGTCAAAAAATATGGTGACAGGAATAATCTGTGCCCTGGGCAACAATGTGAAAAAGCAACATTTGCAGACGTTTTGCAACTCAGTTTGAAAAAAATCACAGAAGATGGTTCCCCAATTTAAGATCAGATACATCTGAATCTCAAAGCAATGCGAAAAAGAACATCTAGTAAATACTCATAGAAATATAAAAGCTATTTTTTGAAATGCCAAGTATTAATACATGAGAACGGCCCTAAACAGCCACACTGCACCAGAACGTACTGAAAGACAGGACAACTCCTAAAAGTGGCAAATATCAATCCATTTTTAAATATTTATTGGCCTCAAGAGGATTACAACGGACGCAGCATTTGAATTTTGCCCATAGTACAACTCTTCTTACTTGAACAGTCGTTTGTTGTCCCCATGCTTTGATGACAACCTAAAGTTTGTACATCTTGCTACTTTAATGATATTTCTACCCAGTCAAGGACTGCAACAGCAAATGGTGTACAAGAGAGTAATAAAACCACGCTTCTAAACACTGATTTTGGGGACTCAGCAAACAAATGAAGTTAGCTTTGACATGTTTTGTGCTTTAGAAGCGGACCTGTGAGCACCTTACATCCATTGTCCATGAAAACATGACCCTCATCAAATAACCCTGTATGCAAAGTTCCCCAAAGGATAATGTACTGCTGAGTGTATTAGTAAGTCTTTCATAGCAGTAAGTGGTGCTATTGAAAACTTATCTTAAGAAACATCAGCCATCACACTTGGAGTCACTAAAGACTGTCCAATAACTGACCACAGGAAAAAGGTCTGTAGCTTCATGTATATACTTGTCCCCTTAAAAAAAAACAGCCAGGAAATAAATATTTGATGCTTTTTATATAGTCATACACAACAGTGGGTTTTCAGTGTTTAGCCTGTTACAGACAACATAAAGGGCCAAACCTCAAGATGCCATAGATCTGCAATTCCAGACACTTCCAGTATCACAGAACATGAAATACATACGTATCTTGAAAGAGGAGCACACAGAATTCTAAAACTATTCTGTGTATGCAAATTTGGGATGACCACAAGAAAAAAAATGTATACGATCACAAATAAGCTGATAATTAGGAGGCTGAAACAGGCCTAATTTTATGTTCAAGTCTGTATAATTTTCAGTCCTGACCTGCATAACAACATGAAGAAATGCTGTAATTTGAATCCTCAGCAGCAGAACACCCTTCTCTGTCTGAAATACAACATAAGCAAGTACAGGGTCCTGCATCTGGGGAGGAATAACCCCCAGCACCAGGATGGGCTGGGGGCTGACCTGCTGGAAAGCAGTTCTGCAGGGAAGGACCTGGGGGTCCCGGTGGACAACAAGCTGTCCATGATGCAGCAGTGTGTCCTTGTGGCCAAGAAGGAAAAGAGTATCCTGGGCTGCATTAGGAAGGGCATTGCCAGCAGGTCAGGGAGGTGATCCTGCCCCTCTACTGAGCTCTGGAGTGCTGTGTCCAGTTCTGGACTCCTCAGTACAGGAGAGACGTGGAGCTCCTGGAGAGGGTCCAGTGGAGGATGACAGAGATCTTTAGGGGACTGGAGCATCTCTCTTATGAGGAGAGACTGAGAGAGCTGGGCATGTTCAACCCTGACGAGAGACAGCTGAGAGGGGACCCTTATTAATGTCTTTAAGTGTCTGAGGGGAAGGTGTCAGAGGGGGGATCCAGGCTCCTCTCAGCGATGCCCAGCAATAGGACAGGAGGCAAAGGACAGAAACTGATAAACAGGGAGTTCCACCTGAACATGAGGAAGAATTTCTTTACTGTGCAGACGGCCAAGCACAGAACAGACTCCCCAGAGAGGGTGTGGAGTCTCTCTGGTGGAGATATTCCAGAACTGCCTGAACAGAGCCCTGTGCCGTGTGCTCTGGGATGACCCTGCTGGAGCAGGGAGGTTGGGCCAGATGACCCACTGTGGTCCCTTCCAACCTTGCCCATTCTGTGATTCTGGGATTAATATTAAAAATCCTGAATGCCTTTGAATGACAGATTTTTGTCTCTATGTCATCTAATATTCACCTATTTGCCAACGTATTACCATTTTCATTGTACTTTCATGCCAAAACAAATGCTTGCCTGTGTATTTAAATGTCTTTTAAATATCAAAATACTGAATCTTTAAAAAAGCTATCAAAAGGAAGCCTGTAAAGAGTAAGGTGTCATTCTGAATTTTGTTACAAATTCAGTGTTGAATGATTTGCATGATGCTTTATTTTTCCTGCAGCCTTGCTTGAAATAAAGGTGTCAAAAGTGTTCCTAGCTTTTGAACAGAACATCACTGTTTATTCTTTTATTTCTAAGCAGCAAGAAATGAAAGAAAACCTACCCTTGCCCAATGAGGTAGAATTCCCTATGCTCTCTTTCTTGAAGGAACATATCAAGGTGGGGTGAGAAATGTGATCTTAAGGATTGACTCTAAGAAGAATTTAAATTATCTATTAGCTTGATGATCATTCCATAAAGGGAAAGCTAAGGGCAGAATTTAATTCATATCTCTCAACTACCCAGAACAGCTTTCAAAATCCCAGCCCTGAAGCCAGAGCAGCTCCAAAGGGAGCAGTGCAGCAGAGCCTGTGGAGATCTGGCCATTGTCCCTCGCAGGGGGGATTCAGTTTGGTCTCAGCCAGGCTGGATGAGCAAAGGCAGGAGTGGGAAGGAGATGGGACAGGGAGGTCACTGGGCCAGCTGCGTGTGAGGTGCCACCAGTTCTCACGCAGAGGTGCCCTTCAGCTGCTTCCTTGCAACATGGGCTTTGTAGCCTTGCAGCCTGGGACTGAATACATGCACAAATGACAACCAAGCACACATTGCCAGAGTAATCCTGAAGTCAACAGAGTACACAGCTAAAACACTGAAACTTCTTGGTATAAAAATAATTCTTAATGAGATGTAAAAACCAGGAAGACAAAGAAAAAAGGGAATGGTGTGTCCTACCAGGTTCCTGACCTGCCTGCCTTGTTCTGGTCAGTTCTTGAAAACTGTCAATTTCTTGAAGAGATCAAGTTATCAGGCTGTTCTAATAATTACACATTAACAGATTTGTTTATTTTCACAAATGTTCTGAACTATGCTGTACAATGTACTTCTTTCAGAAGACTTGCTGTGGATTGATCTTTTAAATGCATCATAAGTAAAATCCCAAACTCTCCCATGATTCTAAAGAAAGTCGGGGGAGGGGAGAAGTGTGGATCATATTAACTTAATTCAGAGAAATGATGTAAAAGCTCCAGGGATTAAACAGATGCATGCAGGTTCACTCCTACAGTCCCAAAACAGATTTGTGCTAACAAGATTGAATTTCATACCTTGGGATGTTTGAGAGTTCGCTTTGCATGTCTCTATTCACATAAATGGTCTTCTTGACTTCAGTGACTCTAACTGCATGAGCAACAATGGCTTGCATATGTAAAGGTGCCTCTTTAAGACATAATAAAATATGCCCAACTCTAATACATATTTAGTAAAAGCCCTTGAGGAAATCAAGATCAAAAGATTAGTACAGAAACTTAACAGCAATGGGAATGAACCATGAAGCAGAAAAATTTGTAAGTAGGAATGTTGGAAGTCAAAATGATGGCTCATGTTTGAAAAATGCCACATCAACATGAAAATCATGACATACAAAATGAGGGCTAGCTGCTATTTGATAAGACTAAATTATTTCCATTCTCCATGCAGGAAGCTTTGGAAATTAACATACATCTATCAAAGAATTCCAATCCTTCAGCGTGAATTTTGACCATGTCATGCCTCGAGAAGTGCCCCAAAAACTTGTTTAAACAGTGGTTTGTTTGCACAAGCAAAAATCTCCTTTACTAAACTTTTTCATAGCAACTTCCTTCCTTTTTCCTTAAAATGTGTTTCATTCTGCTGTGACAGAAAAATAAAGCCTCTTCCAGTTTTTGGTGAGCGTATCAAAAATTGTTGGAAAAAGCAACAAATATGCATATATGTATCAGGAAGCAGATAAAGTCATTAGTGTACTAGCATTATCAGTATAATTAGCAGCTGCTTTTGCCTCAGCAGCTACCAGTGTTTGCAGACTGGCTTCTGAGTGAAGAATTCCAAAGTATTTCTACCCATCTCAGCAGAGTTAGACTAGACATGCACCATTACAACAACTGGAATAAGCTAGGCTGGAATTAATAACATATCTCCAAATCATTAAAATATTAGTATAAATAAATAATATTTTAACAAAAATACATTGTATCTAAGGCCAACTTTACTGCAAGTTTGAATTGTACAGCACCATTTCTGTAGGGTTCAGTTGTTCCGGGAAGTCCTGGATAGCAAAGAGGAAAAAAGAAATCCAGGTGTGGTAAAGGGCATAGCCTTTGAAATGCTATGTTATACATCCTAGAAGAGTGAGCTTACATTGTATTTATACCTTGCATAGGCTGCACATGTACTGTGCATTTACATGTGTCAAAGGCTGAAGGGAAATTGGCAACAAGAACTGGAAAACTGTTATTTCCTCTGCAGCTTACATGATTTCTCTCACCTCGTGGTATGCATGTTCTAAGAGAATCAAGGTACTCCAGAGAATGAGTTGCCATCAAGTACTCTGCAATATTGCTAAAACAAGGAGACAGAACGTGAGATGAGCTAGGAGGAAGCATAGGTACAATTTCTGAAGGCACTGGCATGAAATGCACATTTCTCCAGAATTAGTTAGGCATGCTAAGGAATGATGGAATGCCATCCTCTCTGAGGCTGGCACAGATGATTTCAGTTATTATGAAGGCCAGATGGTCTCATTACTTTCCATCAGCTATGTGGTAAGCCAGAACTTCCTCAAAGTTTCAAATGCTTTCTCTGTGACTGGCCCAAACCACGTCAACAAGATCATGGGATGCTTGTTTTCAGGTTTTAGCTCTTGCTTCCCTGGTCACAGCAAGATACTCATGGATTCTGCTGATCTGATCAGAAATTCCAGTTTTGAAGGCAGCTGGAGGTAGTCCAAGTAAGTCTGCTTTTTGTAAGGAACACTTTCAGATATTGTGATCTAGCAGCCATAACTATGACTAAAACTGTCAGATTCAATGCAAGTTTCCAAGTGAAGTGTTCACAGTGACTTCAAGACTGGCTACATGCAGATTCACAAGTAACAGGAACACACACCTTCGCTGAAATTCAGCCTGTAAATACAATGTCAAGGTCTTCAGGTAAAGGCTGCCCACATGGTTGACATCTTTGCAATGGTACCCCAGGGGCTAGCTTTGGAGCATCAGACTCAGTGCTCTCCTTGGGGAGAAGAGAGGTAATTTCACTGTATTTTTTTTTTTTTAGCTTTCTGTTATATGAGGTCTGTAGGTTATTTCAAGATGAAGACCAGAGAAAATGAGTTGTATTTAAAGCGATCCTAGTAGATTTTCTTCTAAATACCATGACCATTGCTAAATAGATGGTGAGTCACCCCTGCTGTGGATCACTTGTTTCCTATCCAGTCCTGAAAACCCTTTCAGCTATAGCAGATTTTACAAGATGATCTTTTTTTGCATATTTCCATACAGAACAGCATACTCATTTGTTTGTATTATAACAGACATACTTTCAAGCCAGAAACAGTTTTAACTTTCTTGTGCCAGTATAGAAGTGTAGTCAGTTGGTAAGAATTACTTCTTTGTGACAAATAAAACTGACAGCCTATTCCAGCTGGGTCATTTTCATATGAAACAGGAAGACCTATAGAGAAATATGCACTATAACAATGAGTTTATAAATTAACAGTGATTGCTATATGTACCTTGATAGCATCTAAATCAATTGAAGCTGTTATAGGAAAAAAAACCCAACTTTCACATAGAGCAGTAAAAGCACTGCTGTTACTTCCAAAACTCCTGCCTAGTCACTCTGAATTGAATTTGTTTATACTTAAAGGACTCCACCAGAGTGAAGACCTGAGTCAGTATAAGAATTTCACAGCTGCCAAAGAAAATCATTGCCTACTTTCATTATACGGATTTCTTTGACTGCTCTCCCAGAGGCATATGCTTAATTCAGGCTGTGAAGGATGGCAGACTTTCTCAAAGCAGAACAACATCAGAGTTTAGATGTTTCTGCTTATTTTCTCAAGCCCAAAGAACTGACTTTCCTTCATAGATGGATTTCTTTATGTTATTAACTAAGCTTCAATTGTGCCTAAAGAGTTGCCTCTTTGGCACTGAATTTTCATATCCTGTTTGGTTTTGTGTTGGGGTTTTTTGGTGGGTTTTTTTGTTGTTTACTTTTTCCTTTTTTAAGTATTACAAGATGTTTGCAGGAAGGATACTCAGTAAATGGGAATGTCTTGAGAGAACTTACTAGATACTTGTTACATGCACACACACTGTGTAAAATGCTAATTGGCATTCACATACTCACCTACACATATATTGGTAACATTAATGCAGACAAACATTACACTTCTTGGAAAAATTACCCATGGTACTATAAATAGCTATCCAATGCCTAGCTATTTCTCATCTGTAAAATCCTTAATCCTCCCAGATGGATTATGGAGAAGGAAGCAGGAGAGGGAAAAAGGGGAAGGGAAGAAGAAACGATGGGGAAAGGGAGTTCTTCTAAAGAAACCAGCTCCACAAAATTGTAAACAGAGAAGTTTGATTCAATACAGAGTCAACTTTTCCAATTTGAAAAAAAAGGAAAAAACCCCAACATCCTGGCAAGAAACAAGTCCCTAGTGCTTCAGTTTCTCCCTGGATAATAACCATCAGATCCTGAGCTACTTCTTCCGAGCACAATTTCCTCATTGTTAGCAGCTGTTCATTGGTTAGCATTGCACAACTGGCCAGGTGCATTGTAAAGGAAATAAAAGAGGAGAGGGGGGTGTCTTCCTCCAAACCATCAGATGGACTAATAGTATTCTTCAATACAGCAGTAACTGGCCCACTTCCTAGGCTGCATCTGAATTTTACTGAATATAAATAAATAGTGGAAGGAGAAGGACACCCACGGTCCTGAACAGTCAGCAACCTTCAGGTATTTGTTGGGTTGTTTTTCTGCCCCCACTTTCACAGAAGTTGGGAACTGCAGGATGATGTGGTTTTCACTTTTGCTCCTAACTTCCTGAGGATTCCCAGTAAAGTCCCTGGCACCAGACCAGTCCTTCACCAGTTGCTCTCAGGGAAGGCAACAGGCTGGCTCACATTCAGCCCTGTCAGGTTTAGATTACACTGTGGCTGCAGGTATTAAAACGGGCAAAGAGAAATTATTCTGAAAGCTCTCTGAATTGACTTCTGTCAACTTATATTTTCAACTTTTCTGTGCGCTACTTAAAAGAACTCTTGATGTGATGACTATTTATTCTCAGCAGTTTTTCTGTATCAGACCAAAAGCTACAACTATTTTAGCACTGCTCTCATTGAGTACTGTCAAGTGGATGGTTCCACCACAACATTGCACAGGATGCAAAGTCAATGGATGCAAGTTCAGACATGCCTATAGTAATGAGAACTACCAAAATACTTCAACTTAAAAAAAAAACCAAAACATTTTATCAACAGTATATTGCTCTTAATATCCTGTGCAAAAAGTATAAGGCAAAAACACAACTAGCACACAAGAAAAGAATAATAAAAAGGATCAAGGTATTAATGGTGTACAAAAACATGAATATATCTTAAGTGTAAAGGCTTCTCTATAATGACTGAAATTCTAAAAAAGGCCTTCTTTGTTAATTTGAAACTAGCTGATTCTTAACATTGTAATTCCATTGAAATGGGGAAAATATAAAATAACAGACTGAAAAACAGAAAACTTTCAAGGAAGAGTCTGAAAAACAAATTATATTTCCAGGTCTAGGATTTAACATCTAAACCTCAAAACTGATGAAACCAGAGCATTAAAAACCCCTTTTAACCTGCTTTGACAGAGGATAAACGTATCATGCAGGATCATTTGTGCAAGCAGTAATACAAATGTACATCAAAAGCCAGTGAACTGGTTTCTTTATGGTATCCTGTCTGCACAGACCCACTTTCACACCCACAACAGCAAACACTAATTAAGTGATGAGAGACTGAAACACATGAAGTGCCACTTGCTATACACGCTGTCCCATGCAAGTCTTGCTGATCTCTAACTACAAGGATTCAGATTATAAAGTCCATAGTATGCTGAGATTGCACTTACACAGTTTTAGATTGGCTTTATTGCTTTGTTCACTATGGAAAATAGAAAAGCAAAGATAAAGATAACTACAGACTACCACATAGTAATGGAAAACACAAGTTCGAAATAAAATCTGCCCTTACCACCACAAAAAGTTACCATATTTTTCTACTTCATCTGTCAAATCAAGTGCAAAAATATTATCTTAATAATATCTAAACAAACCTTTACCAAAAAAAGAGGAGGGTTTGAAAGAATCAATTTTTTTTTACCTGATATTATGACTTCAAATTAATTTTGACTTCAAATATTTTTCTGTTGCTGAATATTTATCAGTTTTATTATATTTCTCATTGTTTTCCTATATTATTGCACACATATTTAAACTGTACTTTTCCACATTAAAACTATACTTTTCCACTGCTTGAACTGAGTATTTCAAGTTGCTCCCCTTTTCAGAAATCCCAAATAATGTTGCACTTCTGATGGGAATCAATAAACAGCTGTTAACAACAAGGAGTTTGTACTTTTAAGAAGTAGCTGAATATCTGACAGCTATTCCCCTGAGAAGTACTAAAACAGAGTAGTCTGCTGTTGTACTGCTTGACTCAAATGCAGCCAGATTTGTCACCAAGAGGATCACAAGAAATAGTTTGACTCACAGTCTTTAATATAATTTAAATGTTTGATGGAGGTTTTCCTATTTAAATACTTAAAAAAACCACTCTAATTAAATACCTCAATTCATGTTTTTATTGCCTAATTGGCTCTTCTGGATAAAGCACACAAATCACACCACCTGTGTCAGGGGGTGCTGACAACTCTAAATTTACAACAATTTCTGACGTCCAGTGATAAAGATTATTCAACCTAATGTTAGATCTTTGGCTCTAAAAATCTTGTACCTCAAGGCATAAAGAATCTGATTGTCACTTTACATTACCTTTACAATACACTGTACAAGCCTTAATATGGTTGATTCCACCTAGTTGCAACTTACATTAGGACTGTCAAGTCATTCCTCTTAGATCATTAAATGAGGAGAAAGATTTATCTCAGCCTAACCTGTTTCTCCAAGTGGCCTCCAAGGTGACTGTATCCATCTTTCTGGGACTGAATGGTGACTGAACACCACCCTTATAAGCTCCAGATTTCTATAGAGCTCTTACAGTTGGCACCTTTCCCTTCCAGCAGGATGTTGTCGCCCAGCTGCTCTGGATCCTGATACCAGTGCCTCATTTTCCTGACTTATTTCAAGTTCCACTCACTCCAGGCTCTCAGATGGCTATTGGAAAACACAGCAAGCAAGTAAAGCCTACCCAACAAAGGAACGTGCATTAACCACTGACATGTTGCTTACTTGAAACAGTCACATCCTGAGGGTCAAGGGTGTCGGGGAATGCCACGGACGTGAAGCGTGGAAACAACATTTCACTAGGTGGACGTACAAGGAGGACTTGGTGGAGCCTGGAAGGAGCACTGAGTTTACTACGTTCTCATGAGAGGCATAGTGTCAGACTTGTTTTGGAAAATAAAAGATTTACCACTCCTTGGAGCGGTATTGGACTTTCTCGGACAAAGATGCATGATGTTATGGACTGTTTAAAAGCTGCCAAAATACCAGCTTTTGTTAGTCTCTTATGTTCTGTATTGTTGCTGTTGCTGTACCATCATGGCAGTTGTCCTTGTTGTTTTACCCTCACGTTCCTCCATTTTGTCCCTTCTTCCCCTCACGATTTTCCCGCTTCTCCCTCAGGTTTTCCCACCATTTCCCCAAACCCTGGATTTCCACTGGCCCATTGCAGAGCCGTTTCTGGCTGGCTGTCCGGTTGCCACGGTTGTTATTCCTGCCCCTAGTTTTGCCCAGTCCCAACCCTGTTTCTACCCCTCATCCCATAATTATCCTGTCCTGACCATATAAAAGGCCCTGTTTCCAATAAACTGGAGCTCACTTGGAGCCCCCACTGCTGGTGTGTGCGTGTGGTGCCCTGGGGGCTCACCTGGATCAGTCAGTGGCTCTGGCACAAGGGCTCAGAGTTCCAGTGGGCACCCGTGACAAGTGGTGTCCCTCAGGGGTCCATACTGGGACCAGTGTTTTTTAGTATCTTCATTAATGACACATACAAAGGAATCAAGTGTACCCTCACCAATGTGCAGATGACACCAAGATGAAGGATGGGATGCCATCCAGAGGGACCTGGACATGCTCGAGAAGTGGGTCCACGGGAATCTCATGGGGTTTAACAAGGCCAAGTGCAAGGTGCTGCACCTGGGTGGGGACAATCCCTGGTATCAATACAGGCTGGGGATGGACAGAGTGAGAGCAGCCCTGGGGAGAANTAATTATCCTGTCCTGACCATATAAAAGGCCCTGTTTCCAATAAACTGGAGCTCACTTGGAGCCCCCACTGCTGGTGTATGCGTGTGGTGCCCTGGGGGCTCACCTGGATCGGTCAGTGGCTCTGGCACAAGGGCTCAGAGTTCCAGTGGGCACCCGTGACAAGTGGTGTCCCTCAGGGGTCCATACTGGGACCAGTGTTTTTTAGTATCTTCATTAATGACACATACAAAGGAATCAAGTGTACCCTCACCAATGTGCAGATGACACCAAGATGAAGGATGGGATGCCATCCAGAGGGACCTGGACATGCTCGAGAAGTGGGTCCACGGGAATCTCATGGGGTTTAACAAGGCCAAGTGCAAGGTGCTGCACCTGGGTGGGGACAATCCCTGGTATCAATACAGGCTGGGGATGGACAGAGTGAGAGCAGCCCTGGGGAGAAGGACCTGGGGGTGCTGGTGGATGAGAGGCTGGACATGAGCCAGCAGGGTGGGATTGCAGCCCTGAAAGCCAAACGTGTCCTGGGCTGCATCACAAGCAGCGTGGCCAGCAGGGCAAGGGAGGTGATTCTGCCCCCCTGCTCTGCTCTGGTGAGACCCCACCTGGAGTGCTGAGTCCAGCTCTGGGGTCTCCAGCACAGGAGGGACATCAGCTTATTGGAGAAAGTTCAGAGAAGGGCCAGCAAGATGATCATGAAGCACCTCTGCTATGAGGAAAGGCTGAGTGAATTATATTTGTTCAGGCTGGAGAAGAGAAGACTTTTGGGTGACCTAATTGTGGCCTTCCAGTATCTGAAGGGAGCCTCCAAAAAACAGAGAGGAATTTTCTCCAGGCGCGTGTAGTGACAGAACAAGGGGGAATGGCTTCAAACTGAAAGAGAACAGGTTTAGATTGGATATTAGGAAAAAATTCTTTAGTGTGAGGGTGGTGAGGCACCGGCACAGGTTCTCCAGAGAAGCTGTGGATGGCCCATCCCTGGAAGTGTTCAAGGCCAGGCTAGATGGAACTCTGAGCGAGCTGGTCGAGTGGAAGGTGTCCCTGTCCACAGCAGGGGGAGTGTAACTAGATGATTTTTAAGGTCCCTTCCAATGCAGGCCATCCTATGACATAATGCTATGACATGAAAAGGAACAAATGATACCTAGACTTGCCTCTGCCCCTGTTCCCATTCAAGAATCTCTTAGAGAAACCATTAAAGAAAGACTTTCTAGACTGTACTGATTTTTCATAAAAAGCATCATCCCAGAACAACTGCTTTAACACAAAATAAAATTAAACCCCAGAACAAGCTTGATATGGAGTCCAGGAAAAGACTCCTATGATGTTTAAGGGGAGTATCTCTCATATGAGAAGAGGCCAAGAGTGTTGCAATTGTTTGGTTTGAAGAGAAGTCAACCTCAGGGAGAATTTTATCAGTGCATATAAACCTGAAGGGAGAGTGAAGGGAGGCTCTTTTCAGGGGTGCCCATGACAGGAAAAGAGGCAACAGGTACAAATGGGAGGTGCTGTCTGGACATCAGGAAACACTTTTTTTACTGTGTCAGTGCCTGAGCATTCAAACAGGCTGTAGAATCTGCCACCCTGGGTGGAGATATTCAAATCCAGCTAGACATTGTGCTGGGGCACTGGCTCTAGGTGACCCTTCCTGAGCATGGGGATTGAACCAGAGGACCTTAAAAGGTCTCTTCACACCTCAACCCTTCTGTGATTCTGTAAAGGAGTTCAAGACAACACTCTCAAATGCAAGTGAAATAAAATGCAATTCAAAAAAACAAATTAAATTCTTACTTCTGATACAGATACAACCTTTGCTGTGGTAAAGGTACTCAAAATTTCTTTCTGCTAGCGTCATACACAGAACCTGTCTCATGCTTCCTTGGGAAAGGAAGCCTAAATGCATAAGAAAACAAGTGGATGAATTAGAGATTTGACTATTGTTATTTCCCTCTCAGGTCATCAGCTGAAATCTTGTTTATATCAAAAATATTTTAAAGCCACTGTTTAAAATGAGTGTTCTGTTATCTGCAATGTCTGGCTTTAATAATAATACCTTATAATAATAACACATTAATGCATATTCCATCCTGCATAGGAACCAGTTGTATAACTTTATTAGGAAGTTCTAATTTTTCCCCACAATTCAAATAGAATGTAATCTCCATCCTGTACTACCTATGATGTTTCCAATGAAAACAAGCTATGACATCACAATATTACACTACTCTCTATCTAAGAGGAATACAAATGCAAGCAAGGCCGAAGTTGTATACAAGAAAGAAAATACTGGCCAGTTACTGCCTTGGCCATGAACATATGCAAGGAGTAATAATAAATGGAGGATTCCCAAAATATCCTTTTAAGGTCTGAACAGAATCAAAAACATTTAAAATTGCACTAGTGGAATCTTTAAAACAGGATGTTATACTTAAGGTATCATGTAATGTGTTTGTCTTTCATGGAGCAATTAATCACTGGATGGAGGAGTTAAGACCCAATCAAAACGGAAAGGTGTTTATTGCTGCAGCTGGTCATTAAATTATTTCTATAAAGCTTAAACACTGGATTTTGTTGTTTTTATTACAGATCCACTCCTATAAAAAATACATTTAAACTTCCTTTTTTAGATTTTGTGGTTTAGTTTCTTGTGCTTCTGTTAACCAAACAAAACCCAACCCAAAGAAAGGGTTATTCTGTTATCAGTGGAATTATCACTGATAATAGGAACCAGAAGGATAGGAAAACATCTCATTTTGAATTTGAATACATGAACCTTTTATCTATGGAAACAGTAACACAAAATAATCGTGATGTGAGGTTAGTTTTCCTTGGGTGGGAATTCCTTTCATTCAAGACAAGAAGTTGATTAAAAAAAAAATACTATTTCTTGATACAAACTTAAAAGAGTCTCCAGTATCATCTCAAGTACCCTTGAGATACCTGCACATGCAATCCTCTTAAAGCATTTGTCACTTTGGATAGACACTTTGGCTGGTAGTAAAGGAATGAAAGAAATTCCTCTGTTATATTTAATCCTTTAAAAGGACAGTACTAAAGGGAACATCTCTGAGGCAATATCTAAGGGACATGCCCCCTCTTTACTGCATATCAAAGGATTTGTTATTTTGATTGCTTCAATGCAGTACTCAGAGCAGATGTAGGTGCTTTGTGGAATTAGTTGTTTCTACCAGCAATACCTGGACAGGCTAAAGAGATGGACTGATTCCAATGGGATGGGGTTCAACAAGGCCAAGTGCTGGGTCCTGCACTTTGGCTACAACAGCCCCCTGCAGCACTACAGGCTGGGGACAGAGAGGCTGGAGAGGGACCAGGCAGAAAGGGACCTGGGGGTTTGGATTGACAGGAGGCTGAACANAGGCATGGACTTAGGCTCTGCCAGGAGAGGTTTAGGTTGGATATCAGGAAGAAATTCTTTACAGGGGGAGTAATCAGGCATTGGAATGGGCTGCCCAGAGAGGGGGTGGATTCTCCATCGCTGGAGGTGTTTAAGATGAGACTGGATGTGGCACTGAGTGCCATGGGCTGGTAATCACAGGGGTGTTGCATCAAGGGTTGGGCTTGATGACCTCCGAGGTCTCTTCCAACCCACCTGATTCTATGATTCTATGACAACTTTGATCTGAAGCAAAACCTATGGGTTTTCCCAAAGGCAAAAGCTGAACCTCAAATCTCATCACCCTTGGACTGATTACCAGGATGAATACCATAGAACCGCCACATAGGAAAAAAGCCATAGAATAAGTTTGGGTGACATCTTAGAGAAGCCACCCTGTGACTAGAATGTTTTCTGAAGAAGATGAATGGACTATACTGAACTAATATAACACACCTACTATATATCAATTTTGAAAAAACTTACTGTTTTAAACAGCAGAGCTAACACTTTCTGGCAATGGGGCACTGACAACAAAAACTTTTGTGGAGTAAGTCAAAAATATAGAGCCAACAGCTGGCACCCTTTCTGCTGGTGCAAAGAGCAGAACTCCCATGATAGGTGCGCGAAAAAATGTTAGTAGGAAGAAATTTTACAGTTTAAATATATCTGGCTGCAAACAAAACAATAGCAAAACATGCACACATTCTCTAAGAAGCAGCAGCAAACAATATCAAGATTTATACAAGACACTTTTAACGTCCTACATGCTTCCACTTCGTACATCAATCATGAGGAATGAATTCCTGATAAATTCATTTGCAATTCTTCAGTGTTTTTCCTACAGTATTAAATCCTTCATTTCTTTCCTTGGAATCTGAATGTAATTTGTTCACAGTTGCAGCTAGAATGTAGAAAAATTATCTTTGAGCATTAACCCTGTAGAAATAGCTTTTTTTACTTTCATTCACAAACAGTTTTCAAGGGCAGGAAATACACACATAAATCAGAATTACAAACTAGTATAGTTCATGATTTCAGATTTTGAGGAAAAAATATTCTCAGGTCATCAAATTTCAGGGTGGAAATGGATAGTAATCTAACATTAGGAAAAGAGAAGTCAGGAAAGACTCTTCTGTGTTGCAAAAAGCATAACTTAAACCTTTTGGAAACAGTTTTTTTTTTTGGAATATGAGGAGAAAGCTATATATTGGACATCATATTGCTTATGGGAAAAATACAGTGGATTAAGCCACACCTGGTTGAAGATGGAAAAATTGCACTTGAAATGTCTGCAGAGCTCATTAGTACCTTGATACCAAATGATTCAAAGCTATCTTTGGCTTTAACTCAAGCTGCTGTCCTAAGCATGGCGACACAATAACAATTCAAAAAGCTCCACAGATGCATACTAGGAAATGATAGTCCTTCATTAATTACCAAAGTAAAAACTTGCTAAATAGAAGCCCATTTTAGAAAATAAAAGAGAAACAGGCTGTTAAAACCAGATGGGAAATAGACTATAGCAGCTATTCATTACCTTTACATTTGCAACCAAGAGTGAGTATTGCCAGAACAGTTTGTTCATTTGTGTGAGGAATTCTATGCTTCTATCACTGCATTCAGTTCTGCTGAAAGTTCTTTGTAATGCCTCGAGCATTAAGTTGATTTTTTAAAACACTGAGTCAATCAAGCATAAGGCAGGTGAAAACTTTAGTCAGCTTTACAGCAAGATAGCAATGGATTGATAATTGATGCCTGTGTACAATACAAAGAAATCTGAACAGCTGCTTGAACTTCTCACTGGGAAAAGAAATGCTAAAAGCTTTACAACACTCATCAGTAGCACTGATTTCTTCCTCAGCTTCAGCTTGTAAGAATTATATTCAAAGTTTAAGCCTTTTTAGCCCACAGTGTAACTCTTAACCAGCAGTAGTGGGTGTGAGGAGGTAAGGGGTGGGTGGAGCACAGGAGTTCTAGTAGTCCATTACAAAAAAACCACAGAAAACACTTGACTGCCACAGGCCTGGAAACTGAAAATTTTACCACCCAAGACTTTCCCTTATACCACAAAAATCCATGACATAAAGGACAGCTCCTTGGCCTCTTGACAATAGCTTTGGTAACACAACAGGCCAGAGGAATTATGTGTTTTAAATTGAATTACTCTCTGATAACCTCTTAACTGCATTCTCTACCTCAAAAAGCCCATAGACTATTTTAAAACCACTTTTTCTAGTTTGTTTACTCACACTCTGTCTCTACCAGATATTAAAAAAAGAACTTAGAGTTGACTAAATGATTTTTGTAAATTACCTCTAGAACTGTATGCTGAGAGAGAATTCCTGTTAGGCTCCCCTTGTGCTATTAATTTCCTTTAAATGTAAATTACTCCTATGCTGTCATTAACTTATTCCTTCATTTGGGAAGAAGAACAGACCTTGCATGTATGTAAATCTACTGTGTGTCAAAGGTAAGCTACACAATATACTGATGAGAAGAAAATTACCCAGTCTCTAAGCCTACAATCTGCTACATCCCCAAAGTCCTTCACATACAATTTTAGCCCATCTAGCTGCCCAGAATCATACTCTTCCTCCATGAAAGGTATTTTTACAGCCAGGAAATACTGCAATGAACCTCAATATATTTATTTCAATCATCTGACTCATACCCAACAAGCTATTAGTCCAGCAACAGCTGCTAAAGCTGGAAGAATATGTGGGCTAATTGTCCCAAGGAATCTGTTGGAGACACTGAAGAGTGTCTTGACTTGTTGTTCTTGATATATCAATGTTCTTAAAACATTAACATTAATATATCGCTCTTGGCTTTTGCTGTTTGAATCTGTGTTCCAATTTTGGGGTGACAGGGCCTAATAAAGAAAATACCTCCATTTCTCTCAATAAAGCACCTAAATCCCATAACTCCATTTATAGATTTTCTTTTTTTCCTCAAAGAGAGAGTTTCATGGGAAAATGTAAACTTACATATTTTTTCAGTCCAATTGCACAATTTCTGTGTTTTCCCTATGAAAAAAATCACTTAAACAATACTAAGACATTTCATCCAGATTTACTCCTGGGAAGCCACATATTTAACAAAGATAGCAAGGTAGCCAAGCTGAGGTCTTGCATAACGCTAAGCAGACTTAATTAACCAACTTCTGCCAAAACAAATTGTGAATGCTTTCTTCTCCACCTCATTGTGGTTTATCCTTGTAGATTCTCTGTTCTCATAGATTTAGCCAGACCTACCATATCAGCCCAAATATAAAGTGACCTCACATATAGAGCCACCCTCAGTTTTCAAAGGCTACATAGAAAAATCAGTAAAACTTATTATTAATTAAAAATGAAAAAAAAAAAAACAAAAAACCATCCTTATGGCACTTCTCAGACCATCTTTCTTCAGCCTCAGCCTCCCAGCTCCTTCCTCCTCATGGTCAGCTTGCCAGGCATGCTGCTGGCTGCCTGCCCTGGGCCAGCCACCCCAGCTGTGCATGTCCACAGCTGGGTCTGGACTTCAGCAGAGCAAGCAGGTGAGGAGGGGAGACAGATGGTCCAAGGAACATGGTAGGTACCAACATCTACCTCTCTTCAAAACCCTGAACAGCATGGGCCACAGCTGTTGCCTGTGTCAGGCTGGGAGAATCACTCAAGATGAGTTTTAAAGGAGACCAGACAGTAAACTCATGCCTTATCCATGCAAGTTATTGTGGGGCTTTTAACTCTTAGTTTTGCCTTTCAAGCAACCTTCATAGAAAAGTAATGGAGTAGCACTGAAAGTAGTAATTTGACATTGTGAAAAGCTGCATGGGAAAGGCTTTTCCTTCTTTTATTCCCAACCCCCAGAAAGTTTTTATATCACTCCATGAATCTGTCCCTTACGGATTTAATTTTTTCATCTTTTACTTAAGTCTGTGATAATTCTTTCATTAATGACTGATTTGTTGTTTCCTTCACTTCAGAGGTATGACTGTTGCTTACATTTGCAAAAATGGCACTGTCATATCCTAGCTGAGGGAATATGGGAATAATTCTGCACTTACTGCCAACTGTAACAGCTACCAGGACGAACAGACCTACAGATAGTAAGAAGTTTGCACAGATAAATTCTAAATCCTCCAACTCTGGAAATAACAGAAAGTCAGTTTGTGGACAGCCATATATTCACCTAAACATACAAAAATCTCACTGTAGGGCAATATTTACCTCCTTATCACTGTGAAGATCAACTCAAGAAGTTGGATATGATCATCCCCATTCTCTGAATTCACTGACTGACTGTCAGGTATTCTGGTTATTCTTTAGGATAACCAGCAGAAAATAGTAAAGTAGACACTAATTATTTTCCCAAGTAAACTGAATTATCACTTCTTGTGACCAGGATTTGCTGGGAAATCCACAAGCAGAAGTGAGACAACTTCACCTGTGGAATATAAAAACCAGCTGATCTCTGATATCTGTGATTCAGAGGAAGCAATTCATTTTTCAGATAATGCTATTGCATGCAAAGGGGAAACTGCTTTTCACCAAAAAAAGGGACAAAGACTGCTTGTTCATGACCTTCCATAAAGATTCTGATCATGCCAAAGCCATTTCCCTTTACACACAGGTGGGCTGATGCCTGGCAAGCAGCGGGGGGGGGGACGTTTTAGTCGTGGTGTATGAACAATGTCAGTGATTTCTCAGATAGTATCTCAGAAAATTTAATGACTACAGTGTGGGCCGGAAATGAGCCATAATGAACAGCACTGAATCATTTCATCTTTAAATGTAGCAAGAACAAAGTCTAATAATTATCCACAGCAGCCTAAATTGAGAAAACCACAAACGGATTTGCCATTTGAAAGTCAGGGGAAAGGCCAAGAAAAGTTGCAGCCAAAGGCTGAAAGAGTTAATTTAGGTCTCCGAATATTAGACTCCTGCTCTCCAAGCACTGGCTCAGAGGTTTCTGATTCAAGGAGATGGCAGAGAAGCCAGCATGCTTTTATCAGCCTTTAGTGTTTATAGAAGCAATACAAACCAGGATTTTGTTAAATGTGTATATTATGCCAGATCAAACTATAAATTGAAACATCTGTGTCCAAGTTAATCTCAGATACAGCAAGGAGATTACTTGAATTGTGTGTTTCCTTTTGTGACCTTTTTAGATGTGGCTTTGTTTGAAAGGGGGAAGGGGCAATTTTCTTAAGTTTTTATTCCTAAGCAACAATGCCAACAGTCCAATATAACAGCAATATCTTTTAAAATCACCCAGCTGAATAGCAAAAATCCTTTAGTAATTTCCCAGTATTGTTATACAGGGAGCTCTAAAAAATAAACTATAGTCACATAAATAGAGGCATGTAGTTTCAAGCATGCTACAAGCCATTCATTACATAAGTATTCAATTAAAGCCACTTTTATGAGCAATAATCACATTCTGAAAAGGCAAACATGTACTGTTTGCGGATATAGCCATAATGCCTGCAAAATTAACTTAAAAAAAAAAACAAAACAAAACAGGTAAACAAAGTTCAGTCTCCATGCTACTTAAACAAAACATTTTTAACCCTTTTGCTCATGCCTCCAGGACATGAGGGACATGAAGAAAAATTAAGAATTATTTTTTTATTATTAAAAAGATTTCGGCAATTATTACCCTTTATGTATTCATATTATAATAAAACAATCTTAGTTTAACTGAAATTGTGATGACAATAAACAAATTTCAGTTGGAGAAGTACAGAACAACTGTAGTTTCCAATAGCATAAATGTGACTAACTGGAAACGGCAGATCAAAGAAGTGAGACAGAAACTTTTAGCTTTGAAAGTCACTCCACATTTACTCTTGAGCTGCAAGTAACTAAGGATAAAATTTTGCAGCACCTACATCTTTTCTAGAGGTATATACAAGCCACTTTCATTGCACTGACAAAACATTTACAAAATAGCCAACCAAGTTTGCAGGGAATTCCTCTTCCCTCATTCTCCCGACTCTCCCCTTTGTTTTGAATGCTACTTCATTCTCTGCTCTTAACCCAGCACCCACCATGCAAATTCTGATTACCCATCATAATTTGTCAGAAACAGAACAAAGTCAGGGTTGAAAAGGGTTTACATAAAATAAAGAAGATGATCAATACTTTATGAGATGAACTGGGAGGGGTAATATTTGGTATTTCTGAAAATAACTTTTCTGGACCACAGCGTGAACATGTTTTACAATACTTGAAATATATATGTACAGTATACAATACGAAGCAGAGTACTCTGTGTAAGAAAACCACGAAGGGCCATCTCCTTGCCTGTTAAAAGGCATTTTCTAGTTTTTAACATCATACACTGCACGAGTTGTGGTATCACACCTGCCAGCAAAGCTGCACTGGCTATCACTGTGCCATCAAATAAAGCTACTTGAGGCCACTGAGTGTTAGCGCTGCATGCTTTAGTGCAGTGTTGAGTAAAATGTTGACTAGATTTTATTTTATCCCTAAATTTACTTCATAAATTCTTCACTGTTCAGAGGGCAACACATATGGAAACATAGTTTAAGACACAAAAAAGCATAATATATCAACTGGATCTTTAATACTGACTTGAACAAAGTGGGACAGAATAATATCCCATTACCTTTTACTGTTCTGCCGTTGACAAGTATAGGAGGGTAATATACCGACTCTCAGGACTATTTGAAGGAATGCTTTTCTTCTGAGGGAATGGAACATCAGAATCTATAATCTCTGACAGAAGATTTTTTTATATTCTCAGATTTTGGGGGTGGGGGGGGTGGAATTTTTAATATCAAAGTGTTTGAAAAATTTACTTGGAAAGAGTGCAGGGGAGCTTACATACTTCTGGTTGAAGTTTCTGATATTGATCAGGTTTGTCATTAGAAAAAACTACCAAAAATATAATTTTCACTGACAAAAACAGTTTCAGTCAAAATGAGTAAGCATCTAATCTGAATTAGATCCATCTGAATCAGATCCAACTTTACCCTTTCAAAATGACAACCTGAAATCTATTGATTTCAGTTCCCCTACCTTGCAACCAGCTACTAAGTCAATGATTGCCCTGGCATTATTTATATCAAATGAACCTCCATATCCATAAATATTTAGAAAATATTACTTTTTTTTTTTTGTTAAGAAAAGTTTTGCTATTACTTAGCCTTCACCCTCTCCCATTTTGTGTTGAAAAATGCATCACCTTCACATCACAGGAGCATGGTAGGGATGGGAAAAAGTTCAATCACTCACATTTCCTATAAAAATTCACCACTGAAAATGATCCTTTCAGAATCCCATACAAGCACTGAACTAAAAAGATACTGGCAATAACTGAAAGAGCAATGAAAATTCAGGGAAACAAACAGCTCCATGATTCACTCCTTATTTGCAAGGAAACCTTCTATACAGCCTTGGCTGCAGTAACCACAAGGTTATGGAGTTCAGCATCCTGCAAGGAGGAAGCAGAGCAATGAGTACAATCATAAACCCAGACTTCAGGAGAACTAACTTTGGCTTCTTTGGGGACATTCTTTGGAAGAATCCCAAGGGAGTGTGCCCTAGAGGGATCCAGGAGAACTAGTTAATGTTTAAGGACCACTTCCTCCAGGCTCAAGAATGGTGCATCCACACTGGCAAGAAATTGAGCATAAAGGGCAGCAGACCTGCATGGATCATAGAATACGGTGAGTTGAAAGAGACTTGCAAGGATTGTCAAGTCCAGCTCCTGGCCCTGCACAGGAAGCCCCAAGAAACACACCATGTGCCTGAGAGTATCATCCAAACACTTCCTGAACTATGTCAGGCTCTCTGGGGAGCCTGTTCCAGTACCCAACCATGCTCTGGTTGAAGAACATTTTCCTAATATCCAGCCTCAATCTCCCCCAACACACTTCATGCCATTCCCCCAGGTTCTACAGCTGGTCACCAGGCTCTTCTTGGTGGTGCCAATCAATAGGACAAGAGGCAATGGGCAAAAACTGATACACAGGAAGTTCCACCCGAACATGAGGAAGAACGAGTTTGTCCAGAGAGGTTGTGGAGTCTCCTTCCCTGGAGATGTTCAAAAGCCATCGGGACATGCTCCTGATTAAGATGCTTTATAGGGGACCCTGCTTGAGCAGGGAGGCTGGACTGGATGGCCTCCAGCAGTCCCCTCCTACCTTAACTGTTATGCAATTCTGTGTTAACTTCCTTAAATATGAGTATAATATGAACTGCAATTAAACAAAAATAAGCTGAAAGTCCTATGAATAATGAGGTTTATCTCTGATGATCATTTGGATTAAAAGGTTTTGACAGAAAGCCTTTCACCCTGAAGTCAAGACTGCAAAGACAGATGCTATTACAGAAGAAGATCCATTGAGATGAATAACAATATCCATTGATATTGAATAATAAGCAGTGTTCACAAAAATATGTTATTTGAAACTGTTTGATGTCTACTAAAAACTAACTCAAACATTCTCACTTATCACCCCCTATACACAAAGATTATCAAAATAAACTGAGTAGATTTAACAACACAATGTTTAAACCTATTTGGTTATTTTTTCAGATTCTGTTTTATTGATCTTTATCTCAAAACCACAACTATCACTTTACCTGGAAAAAACTTCCAGCATGGAAAGCAGCACTTCAAATGGGGAAATTAAAATAAGAAATTCCGGTTTTTTTTTTCTTCCCCCCAAAAAGCCATCCAAGGAGTGCCTTCCCTATCTTTTCAAATCAATCAGTAATACTGCCTTTAAAATAAGAAGTCCAACTGACAGATATACTGAAGAGAATACAGCCATATAAACTTGAGGAAAGGGTGAGTTCAGAGGGATAATTTTACAATCCCTTTCCACCTCCTGTCATAGTTTAAGTGGAAAAGATACAATGGGCCATGAGATTGGTCAGCATAACATATCAGGCACAAAGTGTTTCCAGGACAAGTTTCTATAGGACAGAATGACAGACCCAGTACAACCAGTTAAAAAGTGGATCAGACACCTTGGCACGTCTTATGTAAAGATTGCTGAAAAAACTGGCATTTAGAGAAGCAGAACCATCTCCTGGCTGTTGAGTCAGCTCCACAACTTGAGGATCACTTCTATCAGCCTAAAGCAACACCTAAACTGTATTTATGCCACTTGTGCTCATCTTGGGTCTGTGTCACAGAAGCCATGGGTTTCCACTTCCTTTCCATTAGATTGTCCCAAGGTCTACACCTGTACAAATTTCTTGCACGAAGCAGCATTTAGCACTATTTGACCGGGAACTAAAGGGGACAGAAGACAGAGTAACAAACTGAAGTCTGCAAGAGTGTCAACTGATGGAAGCTAAATAGTCACCCTGCAGAACTAAACACTTTTTGCCACTTTCCAATGCATGTGAAACAAAATTCTTTGACCTTAGTCATCCAAAAGCAAAAACACAAAATCATATGCTATTCTTAAGGCATCAATCTCTTTCTCAACAGAAGATAAAAGACAAAAACTTGGGGTGGTTAGTAATCACTTTGATCAGTGCTGAACTGAAAGGTTCTCAGTTAAGAAGAAAGAAGGAAAAGATTTTGTGTACAATAATAAAAAAGATAAAATCCTGCCAGGATAGCATAAGTTTTGTTTCCTTAAATATATAATCAAGCACAAAGACAATAAAACTAAGGGGATACCTCTCATCTCCCTTTCCTCCCCCCCAACATTTTCCTTTATTCTTGAAATAAAGGAAATATCAATTCAACCCAACAGCACATCAGATGCTTCACAGTTATCCATCCTGTTGTTTTCCCACCCTACACCTCACCTCTGATATTTCAGCACTGAAGACTAAACATACTCTGGTGACATGTAGGTGACCAGACACCCTTCTGGAGCCTTCACCCAATTCCCTACTGGCCCAATAATGCTAATTAAAGACAAGTCAAGCCCATAGGTGGCAAAACCTTCTGTGGTCAAACCTATGTCATGACAGAGAAATAGGAAATGAACATTTCTTCTGAACAAAGATGCTAACAAAGATTTAGGGCTTGAGAAATAAAGTCAGTAGCCAGAAAAAAACCAAAAGCAGTTACTGAGCAGTAGCTCCCTCCACAGACATGTTTACTTCAAAGAGCACATCTTTATATTGTTTCACTTAGTCCCTTTGAGAGGAAAACCACAAAATGTCTGCCTAGGAGAATAAAAGCACCCACATGGCATGCTGGAACAAAACACTTGTAAAGTTTTACTGTCACTTCTTTTGCCAGTGGCTTTAGTCTCTAACAAGATTTGTTCATCATATAACGAACCTCGAGAGGCTCAGAACACCCTGGGGTCCACAGCAGCTAAAAGCAGAAGAGTTGGCACAATCAAATGACATATTCTAGAAGAACACAGCCATGAAAGCACAGGCAGTGCTGGCTGAAGAAGGAACACATAAAAGCACGAAGAGCACACTACTCTTAGATAGTACCTGCTGAGAGATGGAAAGGGTGGGAAGTATGAAGGTTCTATTTGCATGTACAAGGCATGGGAGAACGCAATAACACGTATTTGACCTATTCTCCCTCTATCACAAGACAGTTTGTATTCCCCTGTTGCCATAATTTACTGCAACTTCAAGCTGTGTTTCAAATGAACTAGACTCCTGATAGGAACTAAAAAAAAAAAAAAAAAAAAAAAAAAAGAAAAATTCTCTAGTCAAACCTTAATTTGAACTGCTTCTGGAATTTTCAAAAAATGTAATCATTCCCCTTCAAAATTAACATGTATTTCCTGCTTCTAAATAAAACAAGAAAGGCAATTCCAAGAATACTATAAGAACAGTTTTACAGTGTGATCAGAAGAAGAAAAGGTCAGACACTTTACAAGAAAGTATGTTATGAAATTTCCAGTATGATTTTGCAAACTTTGTAGAATCCAAATATTTTGGAAAATGATCCAAACTTTTAATAATAATAAAGCAACAATACTTAACCCCCTTCTGGGGGTTGAATATGTACACTAGAGCATTCCAGAAAATGTTAAGGAAGAAGGAACCTGATGATTCCCAGTTTTGATCTTGAATATGAATCAGATTAAAAAATTTTTGACTTTTTTTTTTTTAAGTACTATTTCTGGGTTTCTCCAGGTGAATCTACAGATAAACAGTTTAGATATTACTTGGCAAAGTATGAATTACTTTGCACATGCCCAGTTTTGTGATCTTATTTAAGCTGAACACTGGGTTTTTTGTGTTGCTTTGCAGACAACGTCATTTCAGCATTTTTCAGTTTCTGGATATCTACTCAGAAAACCTACACTGCACAAGAGAGTGGAAGAAACAAGCAGGAAACCTCCAGTTTTTCAGGTACATACTCAAAGTCCACATCCTGTACAGTGACCCGTGTGTGATTCCTCTCAGCCCTGGCTCTGTATTCTGTGAACAACTCCCACAGATGTTGCAATTCCAGTATCGGCACCAGGACACTGGAAGGGAGTTTGTGACCCAACTACCTTCCCTCCACACAGTTAAAAATTATCCCATATGCTCTCCTTTGCTGCAGGAGGGTGGGGGGAACACTGCCACCTTAGAGATACACCCTGTTTTCGACAATAAAGTGGCTTTTTCTCGTTACGTTGGTTTGACAAAGATGCACAAATCTCTGAGGCTTACTGGGGCTGCACAGTTTGAGAGAGCCATATGACATACACATCAAACATTGAGAAGGCAGAAGCACAACAACAGGTTTCCATGGTGCAAGAGGACAGGAGGATTACACGGTATTCATAGGGAGGAGGGAACGGGGTGGGGAAATCATGTTTCATTACAAGTATGTTGCTCAGATTAGCCAAAATCTACCTCCTTCATTCAACCAATTCCTTGTTGAACATTGTCTCATAAAATAAAGTAGTCCTCCTTTATGTTTCTCTATTTATGATACAAATGAGGATAGCTGGAGCTTTGGGGGGCGGAGGGAGAGAAAGAAACCTTAACCAAAATGTGACCTTAGCAGATGCAATCCAATCTGATTTCCACTACATTAGCCTACGGATGCTTATGCAACTGCATAGCACAGCAACTGGGAGACAAAACAATGGAAGTTTTAAAGCTTTATTTATTGCTCGTTCTCAAAACATTCAATCGCCATCATGCTTCAACTGCCAAATCTAAATTAGAGAGTTAAAAAATAAAAATAAAAAAAGTACTCTTTGGGGGAACATTAGTGCTCTATAGAGAGGTGTGAGCTCAAGGAGATGGAGCATCTGGCTAGAGACCAACTTGCCTATAAGTCCAGACCAAGTGGACCCATATGGATAGCTTTTAGAAAATCATAAGTGGTAACAAGTAGGAAAATTTCCTTCCTTCCATGTCCAGCCTTCTTTTTTGGCATTAGCAATTAAACTGTACTTACTGCCATTAGTAGATTACAGAAACTTCCACCAGAATCTAAACAATTTTCATATAATCTAATCACTTCCTTATTTATTCATGTTTACCCCTAATTTCCCTCCTCTTTCAGTTGGATTGCTATGTAATATTACAAAGCATAACAAAAGCTGATTTGCTACTAATTAAGTGCACCAGAGCAGTATATTAAGCTGCTTCTCCCAAAAACACACGAAAAATCCACCAAATCTCAGCCTAAAAGTTTAAAGCCATAAATAAAAGGTTTTTTCATGTCCCACATCTACAGATTGATAGAAATTTACACTTTTGCTAACACATTAATTCTATACAATGTTCAGCAGCTAACTTCTAAATCTATGCTAGTCATCAATAATACATTTAAACTCTCTCACACAAAAATTGGCACAAGCTACACATTTGTAATTTGCACAGCTTTGTTTTTCTTATATTTTCTTAGTATGGAACTGTGCACTGCTTCCTTTCTTTGCTGTTACCAAACCAGTGAACACATGCAGGACGTTGTTCAAGCTGTTAATACCAAAATCTCATTGAGTACCTCCAGCAGCCAGCATTTATCATATAGATACATCCACTGTAGAGGAAATTGCTCATTTACTTTTGGTTATAAATTTTCTTTTTTCTCATGAAAACTTTGCAGAGGAAATAAATTTGGGAAAAAAGTATGTAAGGCTAGTACCTGCTCTCTGATCTATCCTGCTTTTGCATAAAGTTAGAAGTGATCACGTTCACAATTCTTAAAAATTTATTTATTTCATGTAAATGAAAAAAAAAAAAAATAAAGAGAAGGAAACACAAATAGTTATTCCAAAAAAAAAAAAGACATCCACCAACTAATCCCCTCTCCAGTGAATTTAAGAGATCTTCACATCAAGAAATTCACAACTTTTTTCTTCTCTGCCACAAATTTTATATAATGTTATAGTATTATACACACATATGAATAAATGTGTAAGTTTAAATTCTAAAAACATAACAGATATGAAGTGCTGTACCTATTTTCCAAAGAGAAAACTGTATTTCACAGAGGTTTTTCATCGTAAAGAATAACATTGTTGCACTCCAATAGCTCCTGAGTGTTAGTTAACACATGGAAAAAACACAGGAAGACTAAGAAACTGTTACCAGTGGTGCCATGTTAATGACATGAGCTCAGCCTAGAATCATGCCTAGCATTTATCTTCCATTTCCTCCCATCACAAGACACAAAAAACCTCTAAACTGCCACATTAATTAGTATATCATCATAAACTAATCTGAATATGTTCTTTCTTATGTTAATTAAAACAGCTTTTCACCTTTAGGGATGCACTGGTAAGTGAATTTCCTAATGCCAAACAGTACCTCACCCTCCAAACCAAACTGGAACCCATAATATTCCCTGACAGATTTATGCTTAATCCATCAGATACCACAGTCCCCTAAACAGCATGCAGTCAAGATCTGTCTGTATGGGTAAGCTGGAAAACAAACCCCTGAAGAAAGGGAAAAAATGAGAGAGCCAGGAGAAGAAAAGGGAGCAGTGGAAGCTGGTTCAGAACGAGGTACATTCTTCTCTCTTTCCCCTAAAAGAGTGTTACTGATAAAAACATTGAACAGACATATGTAGTAGGATGAAGTCCCAGTTATCATTTATGCATTTAAAATTATTAAACCTTTCAGGGAAAAGGAAAGAAACAAAAATAGAACCAACAGGGCAACCCCCATGACACATCCTGATCGCGATGGATGAACAATGAACTGAGTACTTCCAGCTGGACAGGAGCGTCATCTCCACACCATGTGATGTATTAGTGAAAACCCAAGCCCAGGTTTCTTGTTTCAGTCCAGAGCTAGACAGTCAACTCAACTCTTTGAGAAAGTGCTTTTCATTGGAAAGCAAATTTGAAAAATTTCAATTCAAATACAGCAAAAGAATAAAACAAAATGTTAAAAAAAAAAAAAACCCAGTTCAAAATCAATCACTGCTTGACAGAGTAGTCATAACACACTCTCTCTCTTCATTTCCTTCGTGACATGAACCAAGACACAATTCTCTGCTGAATAGTTTTGATTCACTTGCATACTGCTTGCATTTGCTTCATCCAGCAGAAAGGTACTCTATAAAGCTGAGTGAGGCTTGGATGTTTTTATTCCCCAATCGCTCCTTCTGCCAGTTTTTTCCACACTCTCTTGTTTTGCCTCAAGCTTCAGATGCAAGGAAATTTGAAAATAAATGGTAAACCCCAACTTAAAATTGCCATGTTTTACAGTCAAAATCAGGAATCCTTGGTACAATTCTAGCCCACAGAAGTTCAGTTGCTGGTTTAAGTACTGACCAGATTGCAGACACAAAAAAAACTCCCAACACCATAAACCACAAGTAAAGATAAAAAACCCACACTAACAAAGAAAATTTTAAAATATCCTGTACCTTTGCAGAATCTTTAAATTGCAGAAAAAAATAAGCAATATTCTGCTATAACACAGGAAATTCCCATCTCTTAACCTGACTACCACACACCTGATGTAAAACCAGTTTCAGCACCCCAGGGCTTCCATCTCCTGACAAGTTACAGACAGATACTGAGACTTATCTCTTCAGCAAAGATCTTTGAGATGCACCTATAAAAAGTGCTAGGGAATGGACAAACTATAGAGTTGATTATTTCATTTTAAAGTATATACTAACATCAAACCTATGTGTCAAAACAGTCAGGTGGGAGATTGTGAACAAACATTTCATCACTGAGAAAACAGCAGTACATTCATACTTTGTCTTTGAAATTTTCTACAGTAGCTGCCCATGTTTTTAGTTACTTTGGTTACAGCACTACTGTATGGTTTCTAGATATGACCTCACTCTGGAAGCTTTAAAAATTTTGAGTTCACAGCCATGACCAAAGAAAAGGTGTTCTTAAATTTAAGACTGATAAAACTGCAGTACGAAATAATTTTTCCTTCTTTTTTGTGACTCTCATGCACATCATTCTGGACACAAAGTCACAGAGGGATCTCATACCTACTCTTTGAAAAATGATGGCTTTCCTAAATTCCCTGTATTGGGAAGTTACGCAAATTGAAGAGACAGTGTTTCAAGAGGGAAACAAAAAGATAGGACTGCACACTGACATCCTGAAAGCTTTTCAACTGATGATGAGTTATTGCACGTCAGATGCTCCTCAATTAATGCCCTTACATGCTCTTGCCTACAACAAATGTGATGAAATGAAACAACTTTTGTGTCAATAAGTAAGGTACATTACCTCACCTTTTCCATGCACTCAAAAACCCCCAACAAACCAATAAACCTAACCCTGGGCACATAAATTCAGAGTAGAACAGAGAAAAACCCATGTCAGACTCCTCAGAGGGGAAGGTGAGGCACTGAGTGCAACCACCCACTCTGCTCTCACCAGCAGCTGGCACAGCCACTCTTCCCATGTGGGAAGTGCTACACAATGGCACTGATCAGCGTCAGAAATTCCCTCTTATTTTGATGCTCTTTGATAGCTGCAATCTGAATATCAACTAGGCAAAGTAAACTGAAATATTGGTTACTGTCTGCATGTCAAGAGAAGAAAAATGGTGGAGGGAACTGTATCTTTTGGGAACTGTGGATTAAAAAGTGTCCTATTACAAGAGTAATACACTTTACTGTAAGCATTTTCCTCTCTGTTAATATTTTCTTACCAATAGCAAGGATCTCAGGAGCAACATGTTGCCCACAAGTCTTACACCAGCAAGCACTTGCCTCCAAGCATCTCTGAATGTGTCTCTCTCTCTCTTTTAATCTGCAACAGTATGGTCTAATTTTGAGAAACAGGACAATGTCAGCTTCTATTGACTTCAGCAGGGACTGAGGATGCCTTTTCCTCAAACTAACTTTATTAGTTCACCTGATAAAACCACCGCCTTTCCCTACAGAGCTCCTCTCTGAAAGTGAAGTGCTCAGCCTCTTTTGGATGCCTTTGAACTACTGTAACTCATTAGATCTTTAGATGAACTCTGCCAAATGTTTTTCTCTTCCCCACACTACCTACTACCTGAATCTTCTGCACTTCAGGGACAAATCTATATAAAGAGGTATTTCCACCAAGCATCCAGGACTGATAACACTTCACATTTCCTCCTGTATACCTTAACTTGTTATTGATCCTCTCCTCCAGCTTGCCTAGAGACAGATAGTACAACCCAGGACAGATACTCCCAAATGAGCCATCAGCACAACATGCAGCCATGTAGGAGAACATCAACTCTTACTCCTTCTGGAAAGATGAGGCAATAGCAATTTGTCTTTAAAAAGAAATTATTCCAGGTTCATTAGCACATTGTACATTTCAATATTAAACAGTAAAGGGAGAAAACAATTCTGCTACAGCACCTCTAAAGTCCTAATGACAAAAGGCTAATAGAGGAATCTACTTTTATTTATATAGGTAGATATATATATACAAACTTTACATATATATATACACACACACACACACACACGTATATTTATATGCATGTACAATATACGAAAGAGTCAGCAGTGGCAACTGCTATTCCCAGGATGAAAACAGGGGAAAAAAAGTGAAATATAAGAAGAAATAACAACTTCCCCACAAAGATGCCTTTCTGTGGCTTTCACATTACCTAGATCCATCTGTCAAAGCATATTCTGCAATAGGTCGTGTAGCTGACACATCACAAATTATGGCTCTGATTCAGGAAAGACTTAGTCCATCCCTGTGCAGTTAAACATTTAAGTATTTTAAGTACATGCTGAAAGTCCTGTTGAAGTTATGGGCTTGCCCAAGCAGGTTTTTTCAAGTGGAAAATGTTGACTTGAGTGAAGCTTATATGAACACATTTATTTTTGTGAATTAATGTCCTCCCTGATTTGAAAACAAGACCATGAATAACACACAAGACTGGGTATCAGTGACGACAATACAGAAAGCATCAGAGGAAAAGGGAGAGATTTATGTTGATAATCGGCAGGAAAACCTGCATAACTCCAACCAGTGCCAAAAGTGACAGATGCAGGACTTTACATAAATGCAGCAGAAATCAGAGGATATTAAGGTACCAATGACTTCAGTCTCCAAAACAGGACATAGGGAATGCATGTCCACATGCAGTGCAGCTAAACACAGCTTATCTTTCAACTAGGTCAGGCAGTGATAGTACCTGAGCAGGAGCTCTGGTGGCTCTACATTTGGTTTGATTAAAGATAGGAACTGATGGACATGAAAATCGCTGCTGAAGCTGAAGCACAAATAGTAAGGAGTGGGTAAACAGTGAGCCTCCAGCTGTGGCACTGCATTAAATATGCCATCTATGTAAGGATCTGTCATCAGAGCAACACCTTGAACATCTAGATTACACTACAGTGCAGCAGTGAAGATCCACAAGTAACAAATTCAACTTGAAAAAAATATTTGAGTTACCCTTCAGGAGAAATACAGCACTTGTGAGGGAAAAGAGAAAGCCACATCAAGATAAGGCCCATTATGTGACTTAAAATCTGTGCCACAAAACCCTCTCTGAGATGGGGAGTAACAACATAAGCAGTAGGCCTTAATTTTTTTTTTTTTAATATTGCAGCCTTAGACCTGCCCATCCCAAAGATGTCAGATGCAGAATGCCATTAAATCTCCAGTAGAAATCTCATGAGAGAACAAGATGACAATAATTCACAGTGACACCTGAAAAACTGACCTCTTCCCAAAAAACCATAATTTAATTTTAGTTAACATAGGTTTCTTAAGAAAAAAACTAATTAAAAAAAAATAAATGAAAAGCACAGGTCTGTTTCCTATCCCTTTATTTCCAACCACAGGGGGAAAAAAAAATAAAACCAACCAACCAAAAAAACCCCACAGTGTATGAGAATAATAAATTCAACTACAAGCAAAACCAGCTCATAGATTTACTTTTAGTCAAATACAGAGCAGCTCCAGAGCTCACGCAAGAAAGGAAACTTCCTTTAGTCAACAACATCTGAAATTCTGTGAATGGAATTTAAGCATTCACAAGTATGAATTCTCATCTTGCAAATGTTCTACTAAGACAGTTCCTGGTTCGCAATTAGCAAGATCACATGTAGAGGTCTATACAGACTGGGGGGGGGGGGGGAAANNNGGGCTAAACAGGGTGGGGGGGGGGGCGGAAAAGAACTGCCCAAGAGCAATGCAACAACACAGACCAAGCCTATAAGACAACAATGGAGTGTCCTTCCACAGGCATTTTGTCATCCCAGCCTAGAGGGACAACATCTGTAGGTTGTAGGTTCTGCTCATGGCAACATCATAAGAACAGGAATATTTTCAAGGAGGCAGCTTTGAACAGCTGCCTCAGAAGCGAATTCAGCAGAAGAAGCTGAGGAAGATGGTTTGCTAGAAAGGCTGTAGTTTACATTCTGCTTCACACCTGGCCTACTCAAATATGCTCAAGCCAGAACCAAGCACTGCTTTCTCCCTTCATTTTTATCGCATGCATGACAGACCATCAAGTTTGACAAAGTCAGCTACAACCGGAGAAAATGGAAATAACACCCAGACCCCAGCTCCAATGTCCAATGGGAACTTCACAACGAGAAATGCAGAATCAGGCTCTGCTTTGCTGCTCTGCCACGGGAAAGCTCCAGGCACAGCAGGGGAAAGACTGCCAGATAGCAAAGGAGAAACTGCACTGAGTTTCTGCCAGCCAATATACCCTCTTATGGCAATTCTTCTAAGAGAGAAAAGGGTAAGGCATCAACAGAAAGTTGCTTGGTGCCCTCACCATTCAGTGGGATAAAACAGCTCCCACAAATCATGGCAGTTCTCTCCCCTTGCATGTCCCCAAGCCATGCTCTATGTGACAGTGCTGGTCTCTGATCCTGTGCACTGGCACAGAACACTGCAAGGGATGGGGGCTGCAAATCTGACGCTATGAACTCTGAGTAAGGGCTGCATTAAAACACCAACACCTCTACAAGGAGTTTTACTGCAGCTCCTATGTAATACAAATGTACATTTTGAACCTTGCTGCCTAGAGGAGGAGGGGGGGGAAATTAATTTGTGAACAGCTGCATGTTCCAATTCTTCTACCAACCAGCTTGCTCTCCAAGCCTGGCTGTGTCACAGCACTCATCATGTTACACTCACTGGGAGTATGCCTAAGCATACACATGTACATGCATGTTTGAACACATACACACACAAACACTAAAGTCATAATACATGTGCAAATTTCATTCTATATTTACTCACTTGCTGTAAGCACCATTGCTAATGGAAAATAGACCATGTCTCCTTTTCAAGGGAGTGATTAGGACCACATGTTTTACTAACTTTTATGTTGAAGTCCTTGTCGATATTTTTGAAACCAAATTACTAACAGCATAAAAAACTTTATTTCCCTGGTGAAAACCACTGGCTACTAACTTAGTGAATATGAATACATTTGTCCCTAAACATGCAAGTAATCATCATATAAAGCCAGAGGCCTAAAATAGGTATGGGGCAGATGAGAGTAGGGCTCATAGGCAACAGTAACTTATTCTATAACCAAATGACTTTGTTTATCTGAGAAACTCAGTATTACATCACTTTTCCTAAAGAGAACATAAACAGCACATTTTTGAAGAAACAGTTACTTAATGTGCAACTTGTCACCACTATCAGCTTTAGCATAATAAAATACATGTGGAAAATCCCTTGAAGCAAACCTTCTGCAAAGCAGATTCTTCCCCAGTCTGGGTCAGAGGGTGTGTATGTCTATGAAGGAAATGCTATCTCTCTCTCTCTCTCTTTCACACACCCACTCACTGTGGGTCATGCAGCGGAGCTCACTCCTGTGATGTGTGTGCTGCATGCGTGGCATCAGCTCCCTGAGGTAAAGAAATCCCCATTGTTTCCTTGGAAGCATCTGGGCCTTGTAAAGAAAACCAACAAATCACACTCCAACGTATTAAATAGCAGCACTCGTTGAGATTTCAGCCAAAGACCTATGAAGTACTTTACACACAATGAATAAAGCATGTTTCAGCAAGGTAAATATTGCTCCCCGTGTTGTGTAAATACGGCAAACACAGCACCACTGAGCTGAATAACTTAGCTAAGGTCACTCTGAAAAAAAACATGGAAGTGACAAGTGTTATGACCAATCTCCAGACTCCACTTTTGGAACCACCAGACTTCAATCATTATGTTTGGATAGAAGTTCATACAACCTGATCTGGCAAGGAACGAAACATCTCCAGGCAATAAAGCCCCTCATTTCTCTTTGACTCAATGTGCAATATTGGTTCTAATATGTCAAGGGCAGGCAGGCAATCCAGGGCAATTTTGCTACAGATGCCATATTATTGTTTTCCAGTAAACGCAGGAGCTTAGGCTCCTAGGTAATTGCTATGCACTGAAGAACCCCTCTTGTGCTAATCCCATTTTCCATACCTAAGCAAAGTTCAGCCCGGCCTGACAAACACCTTCTCTGTCAAGAAGATTTTGACATGCCTTTTATAGCACAGCTTTGTCCCATGAGCTAAGGTTGATCATTTTTTCAAAATCTGAGAGGCAGAAGTGGCAAAAATTAATGAGAAGGCAACCACTACACCCTTATTTCTTTTAACTTCATAGAGTTGAAATCAGATCGCTGAATAAAGAATATTCTCTTCAAGCCATTGTAGTATTTCATCATTTATGTTATCACAAATCTTGAAAACCTGTTCCAATTATTCTGGACCACTCTAATTGTTCTCAAAGGTTATGACAGAAATAGAATAATCTGTTCCATTTCTTTACTAAAAAAACAAATTATATAGCTGAATAATAAAAGCAATAGAGAAAACAGATAAGAATATGTAAATTTTCCATCTATATACAGCAAATAAGTAATTTTATGCTACTACAAAATTATGGTTGCATTGAGTTGACATTCATTACACAATAGAATCCCTCACAAAATCACTGGCAAAAGAGAATTATAGGTGAGCAGCAGCAATGGGTTAATAAAAGATGGTATGCTATTAGATAAAGCTTTTACAGGTTTGCATCTGAAAGTCATAACATAACCTTTTATTTCATGTGTCACTGTGACAGAAGGTTTTCAAGGCACAGTTCTTGAAACTGCAAGATGTTAAACAGATGTACTGCACAGCCTTCCAGATTTAAATCATGAGAACTGCATTTGCAGCCTGTGTGTTGTATCCCCATTCTTTTCCCTTATCAGCTCTGGATGCCTTAAATAAAACCGTCTGTTTTACGCACCTTTTTTTTTTTCCTTTACATTTTTTTCTAATACAGTGGACCCTAAAAATCACTTCCTCCCTCCTTTTCCTTTTTTTTTACTTCAGACTGAAAAAAGTTATTTAGAAATATATCTCCTGGGCAGGGAAATTGCTCTTTCTCCTTATTCTGCAGGTGCTGTCAAAGCGATCCAATTTCTTAGTGTAAAAAAGTCATCTGCTGCAGAAACAGGCAGGAGTGATACCACTAAAAGGCAAAAAATAAAAACAGACCTGCTGAAATTTCAGCTTGAACATGCCTCTAAACTACTGAAATATTGATAGCCCCCTGCCTTCCCTGTTTTAGCTGTTGCTTGCACTCTGACAAGTCTCTATTAAGAAAAGTTTGCATAGTCACACAACTTAGCTTTCATGTCTATTCAGATGCCACCACCTGTGTCTTTGAAACAATGAATGCAATCATACTTTAAGTACATACTTCAGACCACCAGGGACCTCTGACAGTCTTCTGGTCCAAATTCCTGGTCAAGCAGAAGCTGGTTAGGGTCTGGTTCAATCACGTAATCTCTGCCCCTAAGGCTGAGGATTTCACACCACTTCTGACTAAAACCCAACTCACACCACCACTGCAAAATCTTTCTGCCTTACATACAGCCAGAACTTTCTTTGCGGCAAACTGCGTCCATTGCACGTTATGATGTCAACATGCACTTCTGGTGAATTCACTAGTTTAGTGCAACAGGAATTAGTATTTCTCAGAAGGGCAGACTGCTGACTCTTGTTCAGCTTGCTGCCCATGGGTCTTTACCTGCTAAGGCTGAATTTTATCCAGTCAGTCCCTAAGTTGTAGTGCTGCTTGGGGCTCATATTTGCTTTTCTTGGGCTCCAGGAGGTTCCTGCTAGCCCATATGTGGGACCTCCAAAGGTGCCTCTGAACGGCAGCTCCACACTCCAGGATATCAACTACTCTCCCTGGTTTGGTGTCACTTGCAAACTTGCTGAGGTTCACTCAATTCCCTGTCCAAGTCATTAAGGAGAAGTTTAATTGGCCCTAGTATGTACCCCATAGAAACAGACAGTATTTTACATATCATTGGCTATACAAAGGCTGAACTTTCAAACTGCATTGTATGTTGTATGCAACACTGCATGACATAAATGAAGTTTCCAATTAATAAAGATATGTAAACTCACTAAATTGGACAAACAGTTTTGTGGTGGTCAGCACAGTGCATACCATAATGGCATTTACGCATTTTTGCATTGATGTGTATCCTGTAATTAACATTGCTGGTATTGTTCCTAGGTATTAGTGCTGGAGAGAACTGTGGCATGCAAATGAATGGGGGAAGAACACTCCTTGAGCCAAAGAATGTTGATAATTCTCAGTAAAACATACTAGACAACAAAGTATCAGTCATCACATCAGAGAACTGAATGAATGCATCTAGACATTCAAATTGCAACTTTCTGTGAAAAATCTATAAAAGAAACACGTATATATAAAGGCCCAAAGAATTTGCATTGCAAATAGCAGGAAAAGGAACAGACAGCATCTCCAGCAGAGGGAAAGGAAGACTAGGCACGTATGGATGAACATCACAGCAAACAGATCTGAAAAAAAGGCAAACCAGCAACACCACCTAGCTTTTCATCCATGCAGAACACACACAAACCATCTGAGGCAGGCAGTTAGAAGAGAAAAATATATTAAAGGAAAACCTTTCATGGGGGAAGAACATATGAAACTCAATAGTGAAATGGAAACTATTAAACATTGCAAAGTGTACACTAGTACAAGGTAAGAAAAGCACGAGTAATCACACTGCTGTGAAGGCAACACTGCATGAGAAACACGCTGGCTGATGGACTGGGGGCAGGAACACTCAGCATCTTTCAGATTCTACCCCCTGGAGTCACTAGAGTATGAGCGAAGTCCAAAGGAAGTGCAAGCAGGTGAAGATTCCATCTTGTTTTGAAAGAATATAAATTATTTCTATTATTTGAAAAAATATAAATTGTTTCTCTTGGCACCTCTCTTTGTGTTTATCTATTTAAAACCAGGAAAATATATTCCAAAGCCCTACCACGATGAACTGCTCATAAAACACTCCTTGGAGAAATACCTGATTCTCAGGTGTTTTGAAGCAAGAAGATGCACAGATCAACAGGCAACTCCTGCCCCTGTGTGCAAAGCTGTGAAATCAGCCATGCTGCTGAAGCTTTAAATCATTGACCAACTCCAACCTATCTAGGAAGAGCCTGCTGCCTCAAAATAAATACAAAATAAATAAGTTTTCCTATTCCGCTTTCTGCTGTTACTCATCACTAGGCTTATCTCGATTTATTGCAGTATAAAACAGTATCAATTTAAAATAAATTTTAAAAAAGAAGCACGTTCAAATATATAACATTTAACTGAGTTTAAATCAGCTGTAAAAATATTTAAAAAAAAAAAATTAAAAAGATTGCAACTGATTTAAAAGCACATATTACTTCCACAATACAAAAAGGGGGATTATGAAGTGAGGTTTTCCAGCTGAAAGTCAAATTTTCATTTTAAAAAAAAAAAAATGTGTTTTAAAAGTAGATTTTATCAAAAATCTAGAATTTGGCATAAAACCTCCAAAGAGTATGGAAAGTCAGAATGCTCATGAATCTATTTGGGGCAGTAAGTGAGCGAGATTTCATTAAAAAGATGAACTTTATATTTGGCATTAAGTTACTCCTGAAGTTTCTAAACACCAGAGCTGGGTAAATAATTGCCAGCCAATCTCAGACCTCTTTAGCATGAGGAAGAAACGATCCTGTTTGGGCTCCATGAGATGCTCTAACTGAACCAAAGACAGCCATTTATCTGTCTCTGCCATAGACACTTCCAGACTCCTTTCACAGACCCTTTTCCTGCTAAATTTGTCTGAAGTAGCTGGTGGGGAACTTGCAGTTTTCAGCTGTTTGGTAGGAAGCTCACTGGATCAGAAAAATAGACTTGGATTAATTTAACCTCAGTACTGACATTCTCTTCAAGGGAAAAAAAAAAATCCCATCTTAATAGGATCACAATTACAAGAGAATATCAACATTTATACCAGTGATCACCCTTCTGAGTGAAGGGGAACATTTCTTCAGATCTCCCTTCTGATCAGGATACAGTGTATTAAAAACATAAATAAATAAAAGCTTCATCATCCCCTTACTACTTTGTTTAAACTTTTGACAATATTTGAAGTTAGTGATTTTGATATAAATTACAAATAATTTTATCTATTCCAGAACCACACTTCTAAGTGAACGATTCACCAAAAAAGAGTTAGCCCCATTCTATTTAGCCTAATTGTTGTATGAAGAAGCAAAAGCCAAAGTCAAAGAGTACAAAAGAGAAAAAAAACAACCACCAAGTGGTTTTTGAGCTGTGTTTTCCTAACAGGAGCAGGAGTCAGGCCCATACATCAGCTTTTCAGGAAAGCAGTGTTTATCTGTCAAACACTCCTCTGCTAGGAAAAGCACAGATCAGCACAAGGGTAGAACATTAGGAAAAATCCTAACAGAAAACACTGTCAGGTCAGTAAATACACTCAGCATTCTCCTTTCCTAAGAAGAGCTGCAATGACTCCAGTCCAAGGGGGTGGGAAGGGAGACCTTCCCCATTTGGCTGACCGTGCATCCACAACCCAGAGCAAACAGGATGGCCGTGATCAGCTACAGCCAAACTCCCCCCCACATACCTTTATTACTCTCTGTAACCTCTCGGGAGACTCTGAGCAAATGCTAAAACTGCACATGAAACAGGAATTTGGGACATACTATCTTTGGGGAGATCGTAACTTCCTTCCTAAGCATGGATAACAAGATGGAGCTTTTCTAAGCAAGAACAAACTTGGCGTTATCTTTGTTCTCTTTCATCATTCCTAATCCAGTTAAATCAAGCTGTAATGTATTCTACGTGCAGCTTTTGACTCAGAACTTCAGGCAAATGTGATGTTTTACTGAGTAACCACACAGAGCAGCAGGCAAGACTCCTCTGCAACAAAACCATGTTCTCTTATTCTATAATTGGTGAAACAATTCCTAATTACATTATATACATATAAATTTCAAGCTTTTAATTGCTATGTGTAGATTTTATACTTTAACATCCACTTCTTCCCATTTAATTGGAAAATGTGTACAAAATGCAGTAAGAAACATTCCTGACACAAGTCTAGAAAAAAATACTTAATTTTAAAAACCTAAAATCTATTTAAGAAGTCTTAGTTACTTCTGTTGTCACCAGCTGAGAAGTCAAGACTGAGTAATTAGCACTGAATTCTCCGCAACCCCTCCAAAAAACTAGTAGCCTCTATAAATGAATTTGTGATCTAATGTTAAATACTCAAGTTGCAGTTTATTTCTACCAACCCAAAGACTGACCAACCTACTGGCAGTTTAACAAACCAAACCTATCTAATATACTTTATTGTCTTTTTAACATCCACATGGCTTAGATAGTGATGTTTCATACTCCTTTTTGATTCAGGACATAACCAAACACAAACCATATTCAGAGCCAAGTAAATACTTCATTTCAGCATCTCCTATTACCCTGCTGACTTGTGAGATTATTTAGCTGGTCACTTAGACACTAGTTAAGATTGCAGCACTGCTTTTTGCTCCTTTGATTTGACACAGGTCAAACTGATGCAAAGGAGATAATCACAGAGAGGACAGCTACAATGTAATGAGTCCATCTGGTTTTCCTTTTGAAGCAGCTGAAAGTTTGTATCCCCAGAATTTGGTATGTTCAAACCAAAAATTCACTTAAAACAGCCAAGAAGTTTGAAAAAGTGCTTTGTATCATGAAGTGACAGTAACACTTCTTTCTACACCCTCTCCTAGATGACTTGGAAATATATAAACTATCTCCACATGCTTTCATTTCATGTTTATTTTTCCATCACTCATCTAAAAGTGAAGTAAAATATACACATTGAGAATGAATGTGTTTGTATCTTGCTCTAAAATAAGAAAAGTTCTTGGATTGAAAAGTCTTGTACAATAGCAAACATGTCAAAAGAACCCATAATTTCCTTTTATTTTTTACAAGCCTGCTCCTAATGAAGGACAGAGTTAGATATCTACTTGATTAGCAATTACCCTGCTCTTGCTGTGCCTTTAATTTCAACTACAATAGCTGTTTGGCCTAGAATAATTCTCAGTTTTTCTGGATTCTAAAAGGACATATTCAGGGGATAAAGACACAAAAGCACGTTACTGAAGTTTCCAAATATTTTGAAATCTCACTGTGGAGACACTGAATGTCACCTTCCTTTAATAACTCAGTTACAGCTGACACTAATTTTAGCAGAGTATTTACTGGAGTTAGGGCTTCAGACAGGGGGGAAAAAAAAAAACAATTAAAGAAAAATTGTCTGTATTAAGAACATATATTCTGTGTTCCAAAACACATGACTTACAAAATCCTCAAGTATACATTCCTATTAAATGCATATTCTTACATCCTGATAATAAGATGCAACATAGAAAAATCCAAAAAGTTATTAGAATCAGTTAAGGGCTCACCATGCAAAGTATCACTCTTTTCAAGTATACAATTTTAAGGTGGAGAGGAAGCAATACCAGAACAAAGCATCAATAGAACTTAAGTCCCCACTAGAATATACAATGCAATAGGATAAATTGTGTATAAATACTACATCCAGAAAACACACATTGTAAGACAATTAAACACAAATTCCAGACTTAATATTAGATTCATAAGGGAAATTTAAAAACAAAGAGTCAATAGTTAGAAAAATACATGAAGATGAAAAGCAGTGCCATGGAAGTAGTAGGAATAAAGCACCCATACACTGGCAACACTTCTCAGTATTGAGACACGTGGAAGAAAAAATGGACAGTGCAATTTGCTACTGCAGTTCTCAAGATGAAGCAATCACCTATCCAAAACCAGCTCAGTAAAGCCATGGAAAGGTGCCTGATTTCCAAGGCCTTTAAATCTGAGGGACCATGGTAACTTAAGAATTGAGGGGGGAAGAGGGAGGTTGTGTCAGTAAACACTCTTCTGACTTCATAATTTTTCAGGGGTATCAGGGAGAAGAGGGAGATTTCCACAAAATCTCCTATTACATAATTGATTTAAACACTCTCTAAAACTCAAAGCTCTATCTTGATGACTGGCACAGAGACCAACTGCTTCAGAGAAACAGATAGTCTTGAGCCTTGCAGGAAGGAGCAGAGAAATCCCACCTTTGCTGTTTCCCATTTGTGTACCTGTGCAGGACAGTACGTGAAAGAACAAGATGTGCAGATACACAACTGTGTTTCTGCTCATGTCTGCTTTGGGCGTGACCTGAGGGCTGCATTTCAGTTGCCTGCTCCACGTCAAGTGAGCATCAAACTGCATTTAGCTGAAGCTTCTCTCCACAGCCCAGCTCATGGAAGTGGCAACTCCTGACAGTTGTTATCCTGACTCTCCAGACCACCAATCCACACAGTTCATCGCAGAAGATGAATGTAACCTTTGCAACATCAGTAGCAAAATCACAGGGAGGTAGTCTTAGGAGTTTTTGGTTGTCTTTAAAGATGATTTTTTTTTTTAAACTCCTTGCTTTTTTCTTAGACATTAAACTGGGATCCACAGTGTGAATACCATCTGCTTGGCATCTCAGTTTAGCCTTCTATCTGTCTTTCTCATGCCATTTGTAAACTTGGCTCAAAATTCCTGATTTCCCTTTGTCTTCTCTCACATGGGAGTCAGGATCTCCATATTTAATACCACCATTAATCACCTTTGATATTCTACCTTCACACTGAGGTGAATCCTTCATTTATTTTAATAGGCCACTACAGGCATACATAAAAATACATAAGTTTTCTTCTTCTGTGAGCTATGAGGTGTTTTCGGTGTCATTCTAAACAGCTGAAATTCATTTGGGTCAACCCAAAGTTCTGCCTGTAAATCCAGTCAAAATCTATCATTTTGTAGTCTGGAATTTTTTTAATAAACAATAAACCTAGATTGTTTTTCAGAACTCCAAAAGAGCTTTGGAAAACATCCCAGATCAACAACAACATTAATCAATGTTTATATGCAATTCAATAGAAGCTTTACCCTTAAAACATATACCACAAAATTCAACAATTTTTGATTTAAGTTGTTATAATTAAGTGCTACAGTTGCTAAGAAGCCATCTGAAATTGTGTGAGGAAAATCTCAACATGTGGCTGGCTGCTCAGAGTGTTGACATCTGAGTGCTATAGGCAGTTTTAAACTTAGGATGAGTTCTTTAAAACAATGCTGTTGGCCTCGCTGGCCACGCACAGTGAGGAAACACTTCCTGCTTCTTCCCAAACTACTTGAATCACACTATAAACCTACATGAAAGCAGTCAGGGATGAGAAAGAAAACAGCAATGACACAGAAAGCTTGCCTGACTAATTAATGCCTTTTTGTGGTGGTTGGAAATCTCGATCTTCAAATACTCACACCTACTCAGCCTACATACTTGTCTCTCAAGGCTCAAATATTCCTCCTTGTTAACAAGAGTCATAAAACTAACACAGTATAATTTTTTAAATGTTATTGCATAACTACAAAGTCAAATGAACATGTCAGCATCTCATCTGAAAATATCACCTTTTTTCCCCAGAAGTGAGTGGGACTCCAAGATGAACTTAGGCTGAAGAGTGAGGGAAATCTTGTCATTTCAAGATGAGAGGCCAGGGTCATGGCTTGAGCTGAGACTTTTAAATCAAACTGAACACTCAAGTAAAGCATCTGAAGACCAAATGATAACTTCAGCCTGATTTGCAAGAGTTTCTGCTGTTGGATTTTCCATTGTATTGTCTCCCTTGCTGGAATACATCTGTAGCTACTACCATTTGAGAAATTGTGAAGTGTAAGACACCAAATATGTATTCTCCAGAGTATCATCAGTATTTTCAAGCCTACAAAACTTAACTCACACTACCAAGCTTCACCATGCTACTTATAAATAAATTTGTTTGTAATCAATGTAAGTGATAAAGACTAATGACAAAATCTGGCCCTTATGGTCTGTGAGAAAGGGAAAAAAATTATTCACACTATATTCATGTGAACTACAAGAAAACTAGGTGGCAATTAATTGTGAAAACGCAAAAATAGAGTAAGAAACTTTAAAAGCAACATTTTGTTTAAGGAAGTTACATACTGAAGCATGTCCCAGGGTTTATTATTGATTCTACTACAAACTTGCTCAGTAAATGAAGACACAACTACTTAGGAAAATATTTTAAAACAAGCAATGGTGTTTTCTTACTTGATTTTAAAATTTATTTCAGTTGGGCAGCCAACAGGCATAGATAGTCTCACAATTTACATACTGTGGGGAAAGCAAAAAACACCTATTTAAATTCACCATTACTTTGTGACAATGACTCAGATTAAAAAAATAAAACCAACTTCTAAGGAATCAATTACTTTAGCACACAAACTCTGTTCATGCTGAGAGAGATGTATTTCCCTCCTTCCCATATGTGTAACAGACTGAACACTCATCAAACGTTAGAGAAATGCAACAACTGGGTTAATCAAAAACTCTTTTGACCTCACAGTTGCACGGTTTATACAAACGGAAAGAAGAGCTGGGCTCACGGTCTGGGAGGGACTTCTCAGAACTTGCACATCATCTTGCTCAGTGCATCATAAACTTTGATGGCCTTACCCAGCACATCCTCTGGTGGAGGAGATGCCAAACACATTCTTTGAAACCAACTGATGCCGCTTAGATGAGGTGCAAGATCAGGGAACCAGAGTGGAACTCCTGCAAGTAGAGAAACTAATCCAAGGGTTTGAGGCACAGGGGATATGTGTTACAGACTCCCATCAGTGGGGCCTAACAAAGACTGTGAGGTTTCAAAAATAATCTTTGTTTCATCCCTGAGTGTGGCTTTTTGATATGTCTCCTTCTAGAAGGAAATGCCTAGAAAGGCTGGGTGAGTCTTCATGCCTTTGAATAGCCATGACTGCAATGTCATTTTAAAACACAATCAAGTATCATATGAGAACAGATCTCTCTTGACAACTTAATATTCTCCATAACCAACAAATACTTAGGCCTTTTTTCTCAGTGCAAACAGTATTAGCTAAAGACATACCACTTACATATCTACACATTGAAAGGAATTAAAAGGGAACTGTAAAAATGCTGCCATTAAGCATCATTTCCTTGCTTGCACAAGAGAAACACAGTGCAATCTAAGTGCATGCTTGATTTATTTCCTGTCAGGCTCCTTCCTCATTCAGTAAAAATATTCACACACAGGTTTATTTCTCATAATTTTAATATGCGTCACTCAAATCACATGATAGAAAGTGTTAACTTCCTAAATTCTCTGGTGCTTGCACATTAGAAGATACCCTTTCCAGAAACATAACTAATGCATCTTTACAACACTGCTTCTCAGAGTCCCAACTTCATGGCTAAGACACCAATATGTAGGGAAAATTCACGATAAAACCACTATGTTCAGTTTCTCTGCTATTTTAACAACATTACGTTTTTAAGTGCTCAAACAATACTTTAAACATTTCCATCAGCTCCCTGCAGAGCTCAGCACTGCTGCCCACTGTGAATATGGCATCACAAGGCAGGTACTCAAACACGAGGCACACACGTGCAATGATCACCTTCTCATATTTTGATTGAGGTGACTTACCCTAAACCCTGTGGGAACTGAGTGGTAAATGCAGGAAGAGGTTCCTCTCAAGCACTCAGTTTGTATGAAAATGTAGCCATATTTCTGAAGCTTCTGACCTCTTTCACTACTTCTACTTTTAATCATACGAATCAAGAATCCAACAGCAAAACCTTGGTTCACAAGGCAGATTAAATGCTCTCCTACTGATAGGCCAAGTCTATCCTGCATGCTCCAGGAAGAGGGTACAGCAGAGATTTAAAAATACCACAACGTGTATGAACTAGAGGTGCTTCTACATGAAGAAAGTCATTGGTGAGTTTTCTCACATTGGTGTTGTTCTTCTTTATTGTAACATTTTTAGAAATCAAAATTCAGGCACTGTTAACCCCCCCGAGTGGGTCATTTTAACAGAAATGTTTCCCATGTGCTTGAGAGTTAAGCAGACAACCAACACTGGAAATTTTAGACCAAACTGTGCAAAGTTAACAGCAAGTGAAAACAAAACGTCCTAAGAGAGATAATTACGTTACCACCTTTAGCATTATTTTTCTTATCTAGACAATAGTTGTATAGTAAATGTGTGCACAAACAAGATCCTGTTATTAACATAAACATCCATTTTCATTTAGAACTCCACCATATTTCAAGATATCTCCACTCTAAGCTCTCTACTAGTCACTGTAAGAGGGGCAGGCCACACAAAGACACAGCACAGTAATGGACCAGACTTCACTACAGCCAAAATTTAAAACACACTTCCCATTACAATATTCTTCATACTAAAATACAAGTGATGTCTCATTCTGAGCCCTTCCTGTAACATCTGGATATAGAACTATCTCATAATACATAAAAAGCCTGCATAATTGTGTATATGTGAGAATCACATACTACAAACAGCCTTGGAACCTGATTTTTCCATTTCACTTCTTCAAACTGTGTTCCATTTCTTAATCCTTTCTGCTTTAGAACAGAATCTGCTTTTATAAATTTTCCACAGACCAAAAGCTTGCAAGCATTTGTAATTTAGTATAAAAGAGCTACTCTTGACAAAATTAAAGGGTTGGGTATGGCTGGTGGTGTGGAGCTTTTTCACTGCACAGAATTTAAAATTTGAAGTAAAAAGTTGGCTTGAAGCACCAAATCAGAGCTAGACGGTGCACATTTTCATCTTAGCAAGACAGGCAGGAATAGAGCTGAATTTCTGACTTAAAATCCAATTTAATTTTAGACACATTCATCTGGATGCTTCACTTTCAATGAATGGGCATTTTTAAATGTAAAAGCATTCCATCATAAGATTTCCAACCAGTTTTAGTACTTATTTAATAGACACATGTAACATTTAATTCCTCTCTCTTGTCTGGTAGGAATTACTTCCAGACACATCTTATTACCTCAGGCCTTCAATCAGCTGCTTTTCAGTTGCAGAAACCTCTACATGTAAAAAAAAAAAAGCTCCCTGCAGTATTATGGACACAAATGTAATTTCATTCATCTTGGGACAGCCTTTAGTAGGGCACAAAAGTCTGTTTCAACTAAGAAAAATAACTAAAGCACAGTCATATTGACAAAAAAAAGGGGCAAAAGACCAAACAAACAATCAAATCACAAAAACCAGCCAAAATTAAATAAAAAAAACCCAAACAAACCAGCAACAAAAACACATAACATGACTTAAAAAGAAAAAACCACCACCAAAACAAAATACCCAACACATAACTTTTGCTGTTCTATGTGTTCACAATACTGAACATAGAAGCTTTTACCAGATGCTAGGAAGCTTTTGCCAGGATTCATTCAAATGAAATTACTTCCAAAATAAGAGGCAATCTGGAGGTTAATTTAAAAATAAAAAAAATAAAAAAAACCCACCTTCATATGTTTCCACAAACAATCAACTTAAAACATCAAATAATTCCCAGCTATCAGATATTTCAATACCCAATTTACTGTGACTTTTTTCTGAGGCATATTCAGAGAAATGGCTAAAGGAACTGTAATGGCCTTCTGGGACGGGAAGACTAAGGTTTCTGTAAAAAATGTTAAATTAATTTTTATAGTGATGCAAAGTCAGGGAAGGGTTGTTAAAGGATGGCCCCTTGCCACAGGGTGGAGTTTTGTTATGGTATCCTTTTAGAGCCTGCAGGTGTTTGGCAGGAGCTGAAATCAGGGCCAGCTGTGATATTTCAGCTCCGATATTTCCCTCCCCATATTTCTCAGAAGTGATGCATCAGGGTGATGTCTTACACCTGATGTGCTCAACTTGTGTGGTATGACTGCAACTGCTGGGGGGGCATGGGGAAAGTACCACTGCATGGCTCTCATTTCATTTTCAGCTGCCAACATTCATATATAAAATTCATCAGTAGGAGTGGATTTCAGCTGGTTAAATGTCACATAATTTATTAAACTGCCCATATTTCTGAGTTGTTTTGTTGCTTCTTATATATGCCAGCCATTTAATTAAAGAACACCATATAAGAATGTTGAAAGAAATTATATTGAGAGCAAAGGGGAGAGCAATACTCCAAAGAATAAAAAAGAAACAACCTTTGGTCTCCTCACTCAACCAGCAAAGATCTTGGTTCTTGCACACTTTGCTGCAGGACAGTGCGTACCTATTTTTGTTTTGTTTTATCTTTTGAGAGAACGTGAATAGTTTCTATTAAAAATGGCATCCTCTTTTAAGTTTGTTTTGTTTGGAAAGCCTAAAACCACATGGTATTTCACACACATATTCCCCAGGGGATGCTAAATGGGACCATTCTGAGGTCATTCATAAGTTTTTTAAATGTTTTAAGAATTCTTTTAATGTTTGTACTATCTTGGCCTGATTAAAAGAGCACAGTTTTAATAAAATAGTCTAAAAAAGCTTGACTACATAAATTTTCATTAAAATAGTCTATACTGTACTATTAAGAGTTTGTAAGAACTTTTACAAACACTCCTTTTTCTTTCCCCCTCCCCCACATTTTTAGGAAAACTGTTCCTTTAACTAGTGGATCTCCTCCTTCTCTTAGCCTTTTTATCCACATGTGCACAAGTACACACACACATCTATCCACAGACTGATTGACTTAGCAGCACAAATGCCTGTGGTATTCATTTTAACTTCACAAATGAATAAAAGATTATAATCAGTGGGAAAAGTGGACATTTCACTCCATTCATGGAAAAAACAGTATCACCTGGCACTCCAACTTAGTAAAAAATTTCCTGTTTTTTGGCAGCTCACTTGGAGCATGATTGAAGCTGTTAATGATATTAACAAAATGTCCTGGGATCAAAAAATGTGTTGTTTTATCTCAGTTTATAGAAGTAGTTACATAAACCATTCTCAGCCTTCAGAGTTCCAAGGTCCTTTAGTAAAAAGAAAATTTGAAAACAACCCACCTGTAGTCAATTGAGTTCCATTAGACCATTTCAGTCACCCCCTCTAATTGTCTTTCCCCCTGTTTTCCTCACATTTGCTTGGAGCCATCCCTTGCATTATTCCAGCCCCTCCCAGGATTTCTGTATTTGTCTGGTACCAGCATTCCCCACAGCTGAGCCTTTCGGGATTACTGATATCCACACAGTGCATCTTGGTCACTGCTGGTGCAAAGCTGAACTCACAGTGATGGGTGTTCACGTCATGGATATCAAAATCCAAAGATCAAAGAGGAAGATGGTGGTGATAAAGAAAGTAAATAAACTGTTCAGATCCAATCCTGCTAGTAATACCCAGCAAACTCTATACATTTTCTATTTGAAGTAGATAGGAGTTTATATTGAAGTATCCCTGGGTTTGATGTTTTCCTGGAGTCTTTGTAATGGTTGAAAGCAAACAGTGATGAAAAGCAGATTACTGATTTGTGATAGTCTTTAATTTTACATTGCACTTTTCAGATGTTATCATGCTGTATTAGTACACATGGTTATTAAATGCAAGCTGAGTGACATCTTCCTTAGAAATGTATTTTCTGATCTAAATTGAGACTAAGACCCCACCATATTATAATGGGAGCACTGAAGAATTATTACAGAGCTCTCACACTTGATGAGTCCGTTCAGATTGACACATAAATGGGTAATATATAAATAATATAATATAAAAATAAAAATAATGGGTGGGCTGTTTGGTGGATGAACTGGTTGCACAGTCCCATCCAGAGGGCAGGGATCAATGGCTCAGTGAGAGTACACTAGTGACAAGTAGGTGTCCCTCAGGCATCCATACTGGAACCAGTGCTATTTAATGTCTTCATCAATGACAGACAATGGAATGGAGTACACCCTCAGCAAGTCTGCAGACAACACCACCCTGAGGGGTGTGGCTGACATGCCTGAAGGATGGGATGCCATCCAGAGGGACCCAGACAAGCTCGAGAAGTGAGCCCATGAGATTCAACAAAGCCAAGTCCTACACCTGGGACGAGGCAACCCTCAGTATCAATACAGGCTGGACGATCAAGAGCAGCCCTGCAGAGAAGCACTTGGGGGTGCTGGATGATGATGCTGGACATGACCTGGCAATGTGTGCTCACAGACCAGAAGGTCAATCATATCCTGGACTGCAAAGGAAGTGTAACCAGCAGATCAAGGGAAGTGATCCTCCCCACCCAGTCTGCTCTCCTGAGACCCAACCTGGACCACTGTGTCCAGCTCTGGGGTCCTCCATATGGGAAGGACATCGACCTGTTGGAGCAAGTCCAGAGGAGGGCCATGAAGATGATGGTTGGATGGAGCAACTCTCCTGTGAGGAAAGGCTGAGAGAATTAGGACTTTTCAACCTGGAGAAAACTACTGAGTCCCTGCTGTGGCCTTGAAAGGGTCTATGAGACCTTTGAGCAGGACCTGCTGTGATAGGACAATGGGTCACGATTTTAAACTCAAGAAGGGTCAATTTGGATTAGATATAGGAAAGTATTTTACAGTGAGGTTGGAGAAACACTGGAACAAGTTGCCCAGAGAGGCGGCAGATAGCCCATCCCTGAAAATATTCAAGATATTGAATGGGGCTCTTAAGCAACCTGATCTTGTTGAAGACATGCCTGCTTATCGCAAGGTGATTGGAGTAGATGGCCTCTAAAAGGTTGTTTCCAACTGAAAATATTCTATGATTCCATGAATAATCTTGCTGTGATAACAGTATGTTCTTCTTGGCGGGTGCTGTTTTCATCCCTAACTGGGATTTCACAGAGCAGAGGACACCTATGTTACAGTCTCATGTGTTGCTAAACTTCTCCCCCAGTCTTGGACATAGTGTCAAAATTGCTGTCTGCTGGAGAGTCTCTCAGAAACATTTTATTTATATCTATTTATATAACTTTATATAAGTGATGTAAAGTAAGTAACTTGCCATAAGGGCAACACCTTAAAAACATCAGTTTTCCATATTTAAAGGAAAAAGAGGAAAGAACTACAGTCTTTTTTTTTTCCCTGATTCCTTTGAACTGAAAATATCTGTGAGAAAATGCTTAAGGAGGCAAACAGCACCAGAAATGAAACAAATGTATAACACGCAGCATTGCACAAATACTGACATTCAATTTCCAACAGGAATAAGAACCCAATGTCTGAGTGCCACATATTTCAGGGAAGAGTGTAGAAAAGACAAAGCTTTTCAATGGTTTCATGAGGAAGAGAGAAATTAGCACAGCCCTTTACAGGAAAGCATGGACAAAAAACATGCCATATGGTGATGTCTAACTGCAAAGCCATGAGATACCTTCTATGGATGGGCTAACTGCATCAAGTGATAACCTGACACATCTAGATATATTATTATATATCATATATATATATACGTGTAAAAATAACATTTAGGTGAACTGTAACAAAAGCAAGGTAACCAAGCTGACCTTTTTTTCGGTTTGGGAGGTAACAGCCATGCCATGACTTGCAATGTTTTAAAAAGAAGTCTCTTTCAGAGTGGACTCAACTTCTTAAAATTCACAGCATCAAAAAAAAAAAAAAAA
>VXBX01007224.1:489924-507786 GCA_013400415.1 Scytalopus superciliaris
AAAAAAAAAAAAGCAAAGACTATTTTTCCCAATGTTGCCCCAAGTACAGCCAAGTCTGAGTAAAATACTCTTGCTGTATGTTCTTCAAAGCTCAACTTTAATGCCTGTGAAAGTTATGAAGTGAAAAATTTGGCCCATGCATACTTTACAGCATGATACTACATCATTTCAAGGAGAAAGAGCGTATTTATTTAAGGAAAAAAACATTCTTTCCGTGCAGTAGCTTAACAAATATTGGTTTATGCCTCTAAGAGTATGATAATAATATTTATAACAAACAAAACTCGTTTATGATAGGGATTGCTCTGCCTGTTCTTATCTCCCAGAGACTACAATCACAGTCCTGACAAACACTTCTGACAGCAGACAGACACGTACAAAATTGGAAGAAAACCCACAAAAGCAGACAACGATCAATCATTTTTTCTTGCTATTCTCATTAGTAAAATTCAGCTTAAAGGAGATTTGTCACACAACAGAATATCCACAAAATACTCTCTTACACCATTCAAGACGGTATAATTCAGTTTGTCTTGGGCCCTTTAATCCATCCTAAGCCAGAGGCTAAGAAGGGGAGGGATCAGGGAATATGCAGATAGTATAACTCTAGAGATATTCAGAAGTAAAAAATACTGTTCATAATTAAGCATAGATGTAATTCACTGAAAGATTCAAAACTTAAAATAGATACAAAGATAAAGCGCTTTCAGCTACAGAAACCACCAGCTCAAGGAAAGGTTGAGATATTTCCTTATATGACTTTTGTGCTTCCTTTTTCTGTTTCCATTCAAACAGTTGCCCCCCCTTTTTCTTTCCCCCCAAACAGTATTGATTCTGGTTATCCATACTCCACACAGAAAATTAGTGACTTGTGGGCACCAACTTCTCTGCATATTGATCTGATAAAATGCAATTACATCCTATATTATTGTTTCTTTCCCTGTTTTACCAGGCAGGAAAGATTCTATAGGAAACATGGAATACCTATGGTTTAATTCATTATGACAAAATCTGTGTTCCCAAACACATAATTTGTTTCAGGATCTGTATGTCGTATTATGACATATTATTGGCTTAAACTCAATCCACCTTATAACTCAAATCCCATTTTAAAGTAGCCAAAATCAGGTCTGAGTGGCAGAGAAAGAAATCATTACTCAGTATTTGTAAAACACATGTAATAATGTATAGAACAGACTTGGTGAGAACCTACCTGAGGGTCTGAGAATACTTGCTGCATGTTGTTGATTGGGCCATATGGAACCCCACTGCCTTCAAAGAGCTGCAGCCATTCCACCGTTGTTTTTCCCGAAAACCTAGGAGCAAATAAGAAGCATGTGGTTTCAGATCCTACAGAAGGCACAGCATGTCTCCCTCCCTCTCTCCCTGCTTCCATACTCTTCTCCACTGATTTCTTCCCAGCGAGTGAATAACAGAACAAAAACGCACCTACATGTGTTCCTCAGAAATGCAAAACCCAAAGACACAGGGGGAACAACGTTGCTGAACTGGCTTCTATTTCTATCTGATCATCTGAAGCAATCCAAGACTGATGTAAAGCTAAATTTATCAGCAGTTCCAAATAAGGATCAATGAGTTTCCTCCAGTCCTTAATTACACTAATGTGCTTCACATTTGTTTTCTGTTACAAACACATTTAACAACAAAAAGATATAGTGTGAGTTTAACGTGCTCATTAAAAGCTGATGTAAAGCACCATCAAAAACGTAGATCGGGATTAACAACCACGTTTTTTGGTCAGATAACATCACTGATTGCATATTTATTTGTTTTATCACTGTATAAGCTATCCTAAGGACATCCAGTTCAGCAAATACACACTGTGCCTGGTGAACATGCAAAGGCTCAGCCTATTTGTTTCTTTCTAAGCATTCGGTTCCATAACTGGTAGCACCACTTAATTTTCCCTGTTTCGTCAGATAGTTCTTCCTCATCTGCCTAGTGAGGAAAATACACTCGTGAAACAATACCAGTCACAGAGATGTTATTTTCTGCAGTCAGCTGGGACCCTGGATCAAGGGTGAACTTACTTGGAGATAGTATCTTAATTTCAAAAGGTACATAACACAGAGGTCTACTAGTTTATTAGAAATCAACGATCTACTTCATGATACACCCAATACTGAAAAGAAATCAGGTGTAATTTAGAGACCTGATGGAAATGAAATTTATAGAAATCTTTTTAAGGGTCACTCAGTTACTGGTATTCTGTAGCTAACCAGTTTGGAGACCCCTAAGTGTAATTTGAAACAATGTCAGTAACATTCAGCTTTACTTCTAACAAGCTATTGTATTTTAAAAAAAACAAAAACAAAACCAAAACAACCGCAATCTCTTCCAAGTTTCTGACAGGACGTTAGTAAAGACAAAGCTCAAAAGCACAAAAAACCTGAATCAACACAAAGTCAAACGTCACAAAAAGGGAAAAAAAAAACCCCAAAACTAGCAATGGTGGCAAGTTACAATTATATTATTTGGCATAGGTGTGGATCCAAGCTTCACAGTTAATGTCTTTCTCTCTGCAGGAATGACTTCTCCAAACTTAGAGGGATAAGTCCTGATACCAAATGCATTTTATAAGCAGAAAGAATAGGAAAATGCACAAGTTTTGCATGGCTCTTCCTCAGAACTAGAAGCTTTACTTCTGAAGTTAACAAATAATAGTGGTAGAAATGGAATGAGCAATAAAAAACAAAAACCAAAATAAAAGGCTTTAAAAGTGCAAAATTTATTATAAAATGAAGCATCACTTCTAAAGAACACAGATACAAGATTATCGCACAGTCCAATTATATGTAATGTACTTCATTGAATATTAAAATGATTTCATGGCAAATATGTAGTCAGGCATAAAGAGAGTGGCACTGTTGGACACATCCAGGGTCCATCTAAATTGGGACTCTGTTGCTGACCATACCTAGAACCAGGTATGTTACAGGAACCCTGGGGGAAAAGGTAACTCTGGAGAGGCAGACAGCCTTCCTTCCTCAGTGACTCAGAGCATGATTTTAAAACATAAACAAAAACAAGTCTAAAACATAACTTGTATTTCCCTTCAGTACTCCCTATTTGGCAACAATTCTCATAATCCATACAGTCTTGTTATTCAGAGCCTTCTATTACTAAGGTTTGGGGCTCCAACTACTGCACAATATAAATATGATTAACATGAGAAACTGTTTCCCATCAGTTACTGATGCTGTTTATACAGAACCAGGCTGTTTCCTGCGAGCAACTGAGATGCTTCATAACTCATGGCCCACTAACTCCCTTGTTATAAATTCAAGGCTTTGCTCAGCTCCTGCTTTTTCTGACACCTCAAATTCCACTATCTCATTCCTAACAAAACACAGGACAGCTGCAAGAGGAATCTTAGACTTCATAACCATGGTGCTGAAGACCATCACTAAGAAATCATTGTAATTCTCAATATGTGTATAAGCATTCACTCCGTCTGTTAGTAATGAATAAGTCCTGCTACGGTTATGTCCCTGTACTTCTTTTTAAGATAGAGTTTATAAATACCCTCCTGAGTTTAAACAAAGCAAACAACTTAGTTCCCTTTAAAGGCTAGCCTGAAAAGCAAAGTCTATAATAAACACCTGCATAATCAGTATGCTACTTCCTGATGTCATGGTAAATCTGAACCATTTTCAAGACACACATTCTGCTTCAGTAACATCATTATGAGTGACTCAATACACAGTTGAGTTGTACATGTATGTATATGCTGAGCAAAATATCTATGATTCTATGTTAATTACTGCAGTTTTGGCTTGTGCTTTTATTTTCCCTCCTATGTAACAGACAAATAAAAAAATCGCAACAATTTTGTAGAAAATTAAATAGTTCTGTTCAAAAGAGGTACTTTTAACAAGAAACAAACATTTGTCTTTGGTCACTAATTTATTTATTGATGGCAGGAAATCATTTCTAAAAACTTTAAACTCAATGAAATAGGTAAAATCCCACATTCCATCATCTTCAACAGATGCACATAGCATTTGCTCTTGAAATTGAAACTCTTGATCTAACCCCGATGTAGAATAGCTTCCTCTATTTGTGCTAAAGAGAGGCTGCTAAGAGCATATTGTTAAGCAAACTGTTTAAAACCAAAACAGAACATCCCTACTGCCAATAAAGGTCTAGTATTCAGATTTGGAGAGCAACAGCACGCAACTATTTTGTTCATTCAACTGTGTTTTATATATTGAATCATCTGTTGTACATCATTAAGGAAGAAATATGGTTTCAAAATCTGATAAAAGATAAGGCATGGATAAAAAACCATCAATTTTTACCTGATGTCAGATGTATAAGCTGCACAAACGTGGATTTTTTTTTTTTCCAACCTGCATGTATCATTCGCCCAACTAAACGCAATTTTTGACAGTACTTACACAAATAAATATCATAAGCTTTGCTAACAGCAAAGGGCTGATGTTTAGGTTGCTAGATATCCATTAATAAATGCTCAGCACACCAAAATAGGAAGAGAAAACCTTCAACAAAAACGTCCAAAAGAAGTAAAAAAACCCTGACATTCTCTCCCGAAAATGAAAGCTCCTCTGAGTAGGAATTTAGAAGGTCTGGTCAATCCCTTTTATCTTAGGGCTCAATTTAAAATGTATTTCTAGGCTTTAACATTGTTTTTTATGAATATCCCACTCAGTGTATAATTTCTTTTTCTCAACTGAAAAATTTACAATTTCACCTGCAGTCTTTCAGTCTTTCTTTTTATCTACATATATAAATAAAATCACTGACAGAAACACATGTAAGGCTAAACAGTGGTACATCTTCCAAACCTCAGCTAGTGAAAAAAAAAATCCCAGACTGTACAGCACCTGAACTCTGAAACAGGACACGTACCAAAGAGTCTTTACCTCAATAAATACCCAGTGACTGCAGGAGAGCTCAACCCTCTGATTCACACCCCAGCTTCATATATTTTCAGATGAGTCCCTTTCTCCTATAAAATGTGTCATCTGCTACAGATATAAGTAATGTAGATGGCGTTTTTGTGATTATATTTATTTGCAGAAATGTTTTAACATTTTAAACCTGTAGCTCAGCTTTCTGTAAGTATTACCAGTATTTTAGAAGTTCAAAAACATGGACTTTTTACTGTATTAGTTCGTGGTATGAAGCTTGAATGAAGGCTCTTTCTGGGGAAAAAAAAAGGAGGATATGTATCCCCATGGAGCACAAACCCTTGCTAGGACATTTCCTGCAAAGCCCGAGCTAAGGCTTCCTTCATTAAGAGTTATGATATCTCATTTGCATTTTAAGCAGGACTCTAAGCCTCCCTTGCACTGAATTGTACAGCACACATGAAGAAACTGAAGTTGCAGTATTGAAATGAGACATCAGATTCTGAAACATTTAATGCAAAATACATTTCATGCTTAAAAATATTATAAGAATAAAAGGTGTAGCATGAACTGAACTAATTGAAATGTTATTTCATTGGAAGAAATCCAACCAAATATATTTTTCTTCAATTAGTAAATCTAGCAGGCATCATTAAATGAAAAAAAATATCTAAATTTAAACTATACACTCAGCACATTCATTAAAACCATTACAGCAGAATATTAAAAAAAAACCTCCTAAAAGCAAAAAAATTAAATAACAAATGGTTTATACTTTGTTTTCTTACACAAACTACAAATGTGGTTTTGCTTCATAAAAAGCAAGATCTATATCCCCTTCTGCTTTCCAATGAATTCTAATTTAAAAAAAAATAACAGAATAATGGATCATTAAGTGCAAAAAAGAAAAAAGAACGTCTGCTTTGACTTGTGCAAGTTGAATGAAATGGCTTCAATGAGTTAGGAACACACCCGAGTGCTATTAAAAAAGCACTAAGTTTCTCTTCTTGCTAATTTTTAATGTAAAGTTCATTTCTTTTTTAGCAATATTCTGTCTTTCAATGAAACAAGGACTTCCAAGGCTTGAATGAATCTACTTTGTGTAAATTCCTTGCCTATATTCCATTTTCCATGTTTCCAAGGAAACCTTCAATCCTTGTTATCTCATAAGTGGAAGGGCAACCAAGCTTCTCTAATGCACAAAACCACTCAATTCCCCACAAAATAAGTTTAGAACTACTGAAGCAAAATACTGCTCTTTTCTATAGGAAACTTATGGCAATTAATTTAGAGAAGTAATTTGGACAGCTACCAAACCCAGATGGAACAGCAACATGGAGGATTAGGAACAGCATTTACATGCGGCCAATCACAAAAAGCTCCTCTGTTCTTGCTCAAGTTCCACAATAGCATTCCTGTGTTTTCCAGCACAACCCAAGTTTCCATTATGGTTTTTGCTTCAGTTTGTTCTATCAACAGGCTCTTTACTTTCAAGTACCTACAATATTTTGTCTCTTCCCTACTAACAGAGCTGTAAGGGTAGTTAAATGAGCAAGAACTTGTAGAGTTTCTTACAGCAACATCTATGGAAGACACCATACAAAATAAAAGTAATAGAAAATTATTATTGGGAAAATTCAAAGAACGGATCACTATCCCTTACTGTACAGCAAATATAGACTCAAGAGTTTTCAAAACGAATACTATAGTATTTACTCCATAGGCTGTAAATATATCTGTCAGTCTCCTCTTGGTTACCGATGAATCACTTAGCAAACCACAACAAACAAAATAGTCAAATATTTGGAATCAACATGATTGTACTGACTGAGCTGATGAATATTTCAACTACCTTAAAAGACATCACATTTTGTAGATGATGTGTGGTAACTACATGAACAACTGTCCAGATATTTGCAGGTACCACAAAACCACCCTGAAACTTTTTTTTATACTTCTGCATACCGTAAATATTGTTACCACTTTAACAGAACTATTAATAGAACCCTTAATAAACCTTCTCTTTCTTTTATAAAATCTGTGCTAGAAATGAATGGACATTCACGTTCCTTTTGCATACTGTTTTAAAACAATATATGATGTTTAAGGGATAGCAAGAGTGAGAGACAAAAACCTTCTAAAATGTATTTCTTATGGCTACTGAATATTTAATTCAGTATATTACAGAATTATTGCTTTTTGTATTCAGATGTTAAATTATGCACATTAGAAACATAGTACTTTCCCAAGCCTTCCTCTCATTTACTCAAGTCCCAAAAGGACTGTAACTTCTACAGTAATGATAAAAGAAATGCAAGTTAACTGAAAATCAGCAGGTAAACACACATCAGTAAAAGCACATTAACAATAATGAAAAGCTGTATTGATTTCGTTGATGTTCTTCTTCTAACTCCTCCATGGGATTCAATAATTAACAAGGGTCAGGTCAGAAAGTTAATTTAAAATCAATTAAAAGACCTCCCTTGATTTCAGCAGCCTCATAGCCAGTAAAGTACATTATCAAAGAGATAGCAATTCCCTTTTCAGGAAGGATCTCAAGCTTCACCTATGTATGAAAACACTTCCAAGTTTATTAAATGGTTAAAAAAAAAAAAAAAACCAAACACAGAAAATACACATCATATTACCTAGCCCAAAGCTGAAATGCTTGAGATATTTGGGATCTCTCTTAGTTGCATACACAGAAGTCAACATAAAGCTGATAACCCCTCCCAACAAAGCCTTTTAAAGCAAACGGTGGTCATTTGGCAGCTGATGCCCCCAAAGCTCAGCCAGCTGTGCCCTGATAGTGAGGCAGATGACTGGGGAGGGCAAACCTTACCAGCTGTGCCACATTGAGCTCAATTACCTTTCAAACTTCAGACACCTGTCCTGCTGGAGCTGTAAACAACCAGACTCTCCTTCCTGTAATGTCAACAGCGACTTCAGTCTGCAAAGGCTCTTGGTTTGGAAAAGGAAATGGTGGGGGGATAGGAAGGAGATTTACAGAGACTGGGTGTGTCTCACCAAGTGTGAATGTAACAATGCTTCTCATCAGGCAAATTAAACATCTTCCAATGCGCTTTCCCCCTCAGGTGCCCTCCTCTTCTGTTACTGGGTGGAAACAATTCAGCACCAACCTCATTAACTGAGGATCAGGTTGCTCTGTGCTTCCTTCCTGTTCACTGCTTTTCCCGTCACACTTGTATACACAACAAGCAGCTGTGGTGCACAGGCAAGAATAAAGACTTTAAAATGCAAGTGCTAGGAAGCCAAGTTTCACTTGATTGGCTTCCAGTCCTAACAATTCTACAATGATTTAGTTAGAGCTTCAGGAGCACTAATCATGCTCAATTTATATGTTCTTCTTTATGTGAACTGCTTCACTTTAAAGGCTGAGGGCATGTCTGCTATTCCCCTTGCCCCTGCACTCGTACAACCTCATGCACTCTGTTCCAGTCACAGGTTAATTTCCCAAAGTACCTTGGAGTACACATTTTAGCTGCCCTGTCTTAAAATGTGTCTGTATTACTGAGGTGCAGGGTAGGATTAATGTTCAAAGTCTGGAGTAATTTGAAGAAGGTCAGCAGATTAAACACCCTCTCTCAAAGCAGCTTCTCTTAAAACTCATATTACACTAGTTTTTGCACAGATGCATCTCAAATTTCATGTGTACACTATATATGTCTTGACATGTCTATGCATATATACACATATGTATGTATATATGCACACATTAAAAAATAATCTGCATTGTGCCTGGTCCTATTCTGTTCTAGTGGAAGCAAAGGCAACAGTGGAAGGGAGGTGGAGAGAGGGAATAGAGCAACAATTATAACTTGGTTCTCGTGGATAGATGTACATCTAACTCCCAAACCAGAGGTTTCCACTGGAAACGTGAAACAGAGTGCTCTGCAGTCTGTCAGTTCTCACATGAGCTGTGAGTCCCAGGGGCCCCTGTGGTAGCCATTGAGCCTGACCTCCACCCAGGTAGGGTCATTTCAAATTGACTCTTGGCATGTACATGAGGAAGAAAAGCAGGGGTAACTTGCTTTTGTCAGAGTTCTGCTTTGTTGTCATTTGAGGAAAATGTAACCTAAATAAAGAGGAAGATACAGAAGGCACTGAAAAGTCCTTTCTAAAGCAAACAGTAGGTGTTCAAATGTCAGCAGCAGGAGGAGAAAGAGGAAATAAGACACTGGAGGAGCAGGGGGGGCCTATGGGAAGGAGAGGCAGATGATGGGGACAGGAAAAAAGCAGCATAGCATGAAGAGGAACAGAGGTGGAAAAGGGACACCACCACCAGTAGCAAAGCAAGTACAAAATACCCCACAGGTCTCTTTCTTCTTCCCTGTGAATAGCCCATGACCCAGTGGTCCTTGCAGCATTTTACACACTTGCCCATTGAATATGGAACTGGAAAACACTCCACTTCTCAAGATGGCCGGGACTGGTTTCTGTAATTCCCTTCTCTTGCTCCAGCCTGAGAGCTGGCCCTCTCAGAGCAGCACATCACTTCCCAGTGGTCTACCTTCCAGTCCCCTTTACTGAGATCTGACAATCTCCACAGATAAGTGAATTTATCCTCCCCTACCTGCTCCCCCTTCTCTCTTTCATGTGTACCCTATGAAGAGAAGTGGGATGTATACAAGGAGCAAGCTGGATGGCAGAGGTAAGGACAGGTGTGCTTCACTCTTCATTTCTGTCATAGAAGAGAGAGGATGAGAAAGTTAATCCTGAAGTGAATGGAGCAATTCCCACCTCTCAGAGCTGTTATTTTAAGCTGCATATATGTCTTAAACCATATTCATCTCCATCTTGTATTCTCACTCGGTTCAGGACATCTGACTGCGATGAATTGGTCATTTCACACCTTCATGAAAAGTTTTCTGTTTAAAGGTCAAGTAGTGCTGTATAATTCCCATGGTTATCTGCCTTGAAATCCGGCATCGTGTGATGACCATTACACAGTCATCAAGGTGGTGAGTAGAATTATTGATCTAAATCAGAGGTCACTTGAGTCAAGAATTCCCAAGATAAAGCCTTTTATGAAAAGAACCCCCAGCATTCCTTAACATTGACCAATTGTACCAATGTTTCCTTTGTTCACACATCTAGAATAAAACTGTGACCAAAGAGTCTCAGTTGCTCAATATTTACCCCAGCAAATGAAAGCCATCAACTGTCTCCTTGGTATTCAGAGTTCAGATGCTTTCAAGAATTTCAGCTTCACACATGCAGCGAATTCAATGCTCAAGACTTCAGGGGGCTACTGACCTTTTGACTAAGTCTGAACATCTCCTTCCATTCCTGTATAGAATCTGGGGAATCCTTTTGCCTTAGAATCCTTCTTTCTGCACTTACTAAGTGTTCAGAAGTTAGAAGTGAATTGCAGGAAGTTCGTTTTGAAAATTAAGGAAAAAAACCAGAAAAGGTAAATTGTAGCTCTGGAAATAGTTCAAAAGGGATCAGAGGAAGGGGACAGGCTGGACAGGTGGATGGAAACCTTCTCTAGGCTCTGGTGGCAAGATTAGAACAGCATCAATAGCTTAGGGGAAAAAAGGTATGCATGTACCTAATGTGCAACAGCAGTGCTACAGGAAAGCAGCTGCAGAGTAGCAAGTACCTGCCACAAGAATGGTGCTTAAAATACCAATGGCTTGATGGAACAGGAAGGATGTACAGACTGAAAATGGCAGCAGAAGAGTTTAGGGACAAAAGGGAGTGAATGGGAGGGTCTGAAGGTGTTTCTTTCCAAGTGACGCATCTTAGGTTTCTGTTTTGCATGTGCTGGAAGCTGTAATACTATCAAGCAATCAGTGATTAAATTAAGGCATCTTTCAGTGAAATTCTGTCATTACTATTTTGTCATTTCCCTTCATTTCTCAGGGGTTGACATTTTTCAGCACTGAGAAACTATTCATTTAATTCTCTAAGTAACTTCAAAAATAAACCACATATAATTTTATGACAAACTGTGCATTAGTGAATAAAAGCAGAGTTACCATGGAATGTGTACAGAAACATACTCAACTTCCATTAGAATGCCTAAGGTGTTTGCTACAGCCGGTGTTTTACAACTGCATGCCAGATGAATTCACAATAATATGAAATAAGAGAAGAGTTTGGAAATGTCTACTCCAAACATGTGTACACATTCATACACTTGCATATAATATGTAGAAATTCAGCCTAAATTATACTAACAAAACTCTGATTTAAAAAAGAAAGAAAGCACTAATTGAAAGAGCAATGAGGTAATCTGATTAACTAATAGCTACAGATATAAAAACAAGCTGAAATTCTGGCAAATCATTCAAAGAACAGCTGTTCCTTGAACTTTATCTTCTTACTCAGATATTGCCCATAGGAAAAAAAAAAAACAACTCTACATTCAAAATTAACAAGAAGCAACAAACTATTAAATAAGTGATCTATAGCTGGCAAACCAGCACACTCATAGGGTCCCACAGGACACCAGATAAATGCCACACTGAATGAACTACAAGGGATGAGTCAACATGGACCAACTTTGAAAGTAAGACTACGCATCAAGAATGGAAGAGCTCAAAGAATAAATTACAGCCTTTCAGGAGCTCAAAACTTGTAGTCAGAGTGGATTCATCTGTAGTATCACAATGCATTTGTTAATATGAGGTAAAATAATTCTCTCTACAGTCATTAGTGACAGATGATTCTGGTCCCCAATATCCCAAAAACATGTGGGGTTGGTGGCCCAGGGGAGGGGTGGGAGGGCATGTGTCATTGAAACTCTTTTTCTTGGTTGGAATTAAAAGGGGAGACACCTGACTTAATGTTCCAAACCTCCCTCACCCCAAAAAACTGCCTGAATGATAACTGTTATGCCTTTGTTGACAAAGTCTCATACAGGCCAAGTGACAAAACGACAGTGTGATTTTTCTTGAGTCATTGGCAACAGTAGGTATTTGTATTGTCTCTTCTGCTCATCCCCCAAACTATGAAGTGCTGTTGAAGCCACTTTTGGGAAGGTTTACACTGATAAGATTTTCTTCCATTACCTAAATTTATCATCCTCTCCATTACACACAAGAGCACTCCACAGGAACAAGGGCTTCTCCAACAGAAGGAGGAAGATAACTGAGCTATCTTAATCTCTCAAATGAAGGGTTCCCAAGCTTCCTCTTAATAAAACTTTAATTAAAGTATTTAATAGGATGATTCCCAAACAGAAAACTAAGCACACATCCTTTTGATTTCAAAAGGAATGACCCAGGGAGAATCTGGGGCACAGAGCAGCACAATGCAGAACCAGCAGTAAGGGAGCAGCAGCAAGTGGAACTCCCTTGGATACAGAAACACTCGGTGAAAACTCTAAAATCCCAGTCACAGCAAAAGCAAAGGGTGCCTTGGTGTTTTTTTTTTTTTCCAGGAGCTACATTCATCCAAGAAGCAGAAAGCACTGGTTGTTTCAATAAAATTCAAGTTAATGTTAAAAAGAAGTTAAATGGTTTCTGAAAACTTAAATCTGTGATTCCTGTTAGTCCACACTGTACAGTCTGTGTGCAAAAGCAGTTTATTTAACATCAGTAAGCTTTCTCAATATCTATTTTAAAAACTAGAGTATCTCAAAAGAGTAAAATAGAATGTTCACATGATGAGAGCTTGTTATACATGACTATTTGCATTAACAGTTTAAATATCATTTCTTTCCTTTTAATTAACTTACCGGGCTGACAATATGTCAATAAGTTCTTTTCTGTTCTGGACTCTGAGTGTATTAGTTTTGTATCTGGAATCTTTACTAACTTCAGGCAAATTCAGGATCTGAGGGAAAATAAAGATAAGCAAGAAATGTGCTCAGCAGGAGGTATTTACATAGCTAACAAAACAAACTACTAATTTTAAAAATATCACTGATTTCCAATAAACACTATTTCTTATTAACCTTTTAATACAGATAAAGAAATTAAAAAATAAATTATTTTCAATGCCTCCTAGTTAATATTACATAACAAGCAAAGAACAAGACAGAAATTAAACTGAAGATCGAAATCTTAGCTGATAGCTTTCATGATTTGGTAGGAGAAATTCTTATGCAGAACACTAAAAAATTTGTAAGTTACTACCATGAGGTTGGAGAGATCTGTGGGATTACCCTGCACTAAGTTATATGTCACAGAATAAGAAATATATCTGTAGTTCATATGCTAGACTGTCTAAGAATATTTCTTTTCACTTCAATAATCCCTGTCAAAAAGAAACAAACCAAAAGCATACCAAAAAAAAACCCAAAAAAAGGAAAACAAAATTTTTTTCTATTGAAACGTCATTGGGGGGTTTTATTTTTTTTTTCCCAAAAGAATTAATAAAGAAAAGTGGTGGTATAACTGCTAAGAAAGGAAAAATGTATCTTCTAAATGTAACTCCCACATGAGAAACTTGAACATATGTAACTGCCACATTAGAAATTTAAACAACATGCAAAGACAATACAGACAATGTGAATTATACTATAAAGGGAATTAAATATGCAGAATGAGTCATTAGACAAAGTAGCTGTGTGGACAATCAACACCATTTATCTATTTATGCCACAATGTCTTTCTATAGAACATAAATAAGCAGAATTAAATGTGCTTTATAAATTCAGTAAAAAATACCCCGATAACATCAGCTACAGAGAAAAGGCAGCAGAGAATCTTATAAGAGATTTTCACACATTCTTCATCTGCTTTTCCTCACTAGCACACACCCAACATCAGTTTTTCCTGTGCTGATTCTTATAATCATTCTAAACGTTCTACATTTTCTGCAGGGCCATTTCTAAGATGGTTTACCAACAAAATGCAGTGGGTCAAAGCTGAAGCCCCCACAGTCCATCACCCTATCTCTGCCTAAGCTGATGCTTAGGAGGGCCTTAGGAACAGGGCCGGTATATACGACACTGCCCTAATCTTCATCCAAACTCCAGTGCTCTTTAGACCAGGACATTTTGAGTTGGAGCTCTTTTCTATATATTTAGTAATCACCAATGGATTTCTGTTTGATTAACGTACCCAGTCGCTCCCTGAATCCATATGCCTGCATGCTGCCACGTAGGGGTATGGAAATTAGTGTCAGTCCCTCGGATATTTAGCTCAAAGACTGGTTTAGACCAAGGCCACTATCATTTATTGACTCCTAACTTTGCATGGAGAGCACAATGATATGGCTTCCCTTACAAGTGAAAATATATTTATTTATATTCAGAGATATTTAGATATTTAGAGATATTTAGAGATAATCAAAACAGATAGTCACCTCTGACATAGCTGTCACCTAGAGTGAGAAAACTAAGCATGGAACCCAAGGTATGTGTAAGTTAGGCTACAACAATGATGATGTTATGAATCTGTTCTGCAGATTTTTATCTGCATTGTAACATAAAACATCAATCTAGCATTTTCCATCCATATTTAATTCACAGCCTATTTACTTTTTCTTCTGTGTCTATACAATCTACTTTATGAAAATCATAATTCATCACAATTTAGCTTTAGAAAATAGCTACATTTTCCTATCTGGAATTTTATATTGGTATCCCTTAAAATTATATCTTTTTCTTAATACTGCTATTTTGGAGTTACAAATCACTGCTTTAGAAGGAAAAAAATCATGCAAGGTTGTTCAAAGTAAATTTTAGTGAATCGTTATTTATGAGAGCTTAAAAAACCACAAGAAATTAATCAGAAAACTATGGTTCCATTTGATGAGTTACATGAAAAAATGATCATATGGAGTTGCTCACTCTGCTGTTTTAATTAATGTTACTGACTTCAGCTTTAACTTAATGTCCATCTGTTGTAAAGCTGCGTGTCTATATATGTGCTTCTCAATTTTTTTATGACTAACAAATGCACACTTGAGAAGTTATTCATTAATGTGCCATTCATCTTTCTGCATCACGCTGCCAATGTCATTTACTTTCACTGGAGTGAAACTGGTGTTCCCTGTTTGGGGACTTGCTCAAGCTCTCAATGCACACTCAGAGCTGATGCTCTCCGTGTTTTGCTCCACCAGCAAACCTGTACACAAAACCTCAGCCTTCTGGAGGCTCTCCCTCAGTATTTCCTATTTAGACAGCAGCAGCCACAGGTCAGGATGTGCTGTTGTAACACTCGACCACAATGAAACGAGCTCCAGCCAGCAGTGTCACAAAGTTTTCCTTCAACTATCCAAGTCCCCAAAAAAGCTACAGTGAGTTGTCGTGGATTTTGAAAATATCACAGTGAATTATTCCAGATTTTTCTTGCTGCTTGCCTGAAAAGATACAGTTGAAGCAGAATGTTTGCAATTGTTTACAGCTTGAGCCAGCTGTTACATCTCTAGAGTATGTGTCTTCAGAGCAGCAGCTTCCACACAGCCTATTTTTAGCACCAACTCATCTCAGAAAGATTCTCTAACAGCAATTCCAATGTTTGAATTAGTGGTCTCTGTATTCTCTGAAGTTCAGCAGGGTGTTGCAGGCCTTCCTGTAATAAAGTTCTTTTCCTTTATTGGCTCTCCCTCTTCACAGTATTTTGAGTTCCGAATCACCTTTGATTTAGCACAGAGCACACCTCTAAAAGGTATTTATGTCATTTTTAAAAATGCTATCTAATGCTACATGCAAAACCTCCCTTGTCCCAGATTATGTGTTCCTGGGGTCTTTTGGTTGGAGTGTTGGTACATTGTTTTTAGACCAATTTCTTTTATTTGAAGTTTTGTTCTTCAACACCATATCTGTGCACCACTCCAAAGTCAGCCCACAGTCCTGGAACAATTTTTTCTAAGAAGTTCACAAGTTTCTCTGCGAGCACAAACCAGCACATGCTGCTGTTGGAAAGGACCACTGACTAAAGTCACACAAGAACAATCCATCCCCCAGCTTTGCTTTGTTAATACCTGTGCCTACCGTATATTTTACGGAGAAACACTGTCACACTTGTTCCTGAAAAAGGCACTGGGGTGACTCATGAAGGTTGTTAGGTTAGGTTGTTCATTTTTGTTAAGCTAATTAGATGTGCACAGACTTCAAAAGGGGCACAGCACCCACAAGTTTGGGAACTGGAGTGTTCTGAATTCAGGGGCAAAACACAAAACCCATAACAGACCCCTAAATGAACAGCCAGAACTGCAGGGGTAGAAGTTATACTCACCACTTATGTTCATACCAAAATAAAATAAATTAAGGGAAAAAAATAAAAAAGGCAATCAGCATTTTCCTAGTCAGAATGGAAACTTTTGCAATTACTTGCCTAACACACCTTGCACACAGTGACAAACTGATGATCATTGCCAGCTCCCACCACGATGTAGCCATCCTTGGTCTTAAAAGCCTGGAAGAACAAAGACAGGTGATAAGCTGTAACTACACTATAAAATATTAGCACATCTTTGAAGGGAAACTTTGTAAATAATGTTCAAGTGACTTGCCTAAACATTTCCATTCAGACCGCTCTCAGTTCTATAAAAGTGGCTCAAAGTCATCCACAAAGGTTTTTTTTTTTTTTCCTAGAGTTGAGAATTTATCTTGATTAACAGTTTCTTTGCACCCTGAAACTTTGCACGTGTCCCACACTCACAGGGACTATGGATTACCACAGTAATGCTTATTTCAAGGAGTACTTACTCAGATTCACTCTCAGCCTGACTCAGAGCAGAGAGGTGCACTCAAGTGTCACAGACCCTGAACAAATGCAGCAAAAAAATAATCTCCAAATAGCAACTACAATTGGGAATTGACACAAGAATGAAAGGGATAGACTGAATCTTTCCAGCTCTTTGGCTGGAGAATAAGCTGTCTCCTTCATCAGTGGTTTCAAGACTGAGCTCCTGGAGGAAATTTTCCAGCTTTGAGATTTATTTTTACTTTTGACTTCATTACAATGGCCTTACTGGTGAGCAGCACATTTAACTGGGTATGACAGAACAGTTTTTATTTCAGTCTAAACATCTTACTTAGATTTTCACAGGAAAAAATAAAATCTGTAATTGGCAACATCCTCAATTTTTACAAGTGTGTCAGGTCATCTTCTAAAAACAGATTCCTCTTTTCTTCATACCTCTCGCTCATACCAGGGTGTGTAACTGCAGTTTCAGTCATACATGTTACTAGCACAACATCTGCAAACACTGGGAAAAATTCTTCCACTATTAATTTGACTTCAGTGTAAGAGGCCAGCATAGGCTGGTGCACTAAATGGTGATGAAGCCTTGCAATACTTTCTTGCAGAGGGCAAAACTCAGCTTCTATTCCTAAAAATCCTTTTTTTATTTTTTTTTTTAATGAGCTATCATGTCCTGATCTAAGAGTATGAATTCTTACAATAACTTTTCATAAAATAACACACAAATGTAAGTCCTGGTGTGGGAACACTTTAAAAGTTAAAAGTCTTCTCATGCCACTGTGGCTTATTCTTCTTCATAGAAGAATATGCCATTTCAGTTTGCAATCCTTCATAGAGATACAAGAACATTCACTAAGACCATCTGGTATAGTCAAAGTTTTAAAATTGTATGTGGACTATTATGCCCACTGAAATGCACATAACTGTACATCATAATTATAATATCACTTGTTTGCTCTTGCTATGTCTCATTTCATGGTAAATAGTATTGGTCAGTGATAAAGTTTAGCAATTTATTTTTCACACATTTAATTAAGTACTTCAGTCTAAGATTCTTAGCAAGCAAGGATGAAACTCAGCAAACAGTTTCAAGCATTGCAAAAAAAATTACCACTGATTTAGCTCAATATACCAAAAGTTTAGAAACATGCATAGTATAAAGGTCCTGAATACTCATGCTGAGGAAAGCAGTGAGCACAGAAAAAAATTGGGGAAAAGAATACAAAAAATAAAGTTTTATATGAACACATAAACATTTCTTAGATAAATCTGTTCATAAAGACTCCTTTGTAAACCAATCATGACAGAGCTTGGTCCAAGAATATGTAAGACCTTCC
>VXBX01007224.1:507827-530938 GCA_013400415.1 Scytalopus superciliaris
CCCCCCCCAATAAATGGCTTTTAGTGGGAATAGTTATGAATTGAAACTGTCAGTATAAACTTACTACCTTTAGTTGCAGGCAAGATCTGTCTTGCAAACACCCTGCCCAAATCCTCACCTGTCTTTGCTGATGCTCTGAATTCTAAACTCAGCCACATGCACATCACACAGGTTCTGGGTTAAATACTGTATGTATAGTTTTTATTGGTGTGACCACCTACTACTTCCAGTGAACACAAATCAGAATTCTTTTGTACCTACTCCCGGTCTGGATGTCTTGCAGATTGCAAAACCTACAATATAAGCCATATGCACAGATGCACTCCAAAATATATCTATACTGGCGGCATGGGCAAATCTTAGAGAGTTTATTATTAACCAGCAACTTCTTTTGAGCCTCACATCTCTGGCAGAAGGCTGCAGCCACACAATAGCTGCACACCACTCTGAAACATGCATCTGCACCCACCAGCTGCCCATGCAGCAGCGGAAGTACTCTGCATTTAAGGGCCTGGTTATTAGCATGTGTGCTTCAGTTGCTTTGTGGAATGTGTGGGAAAACTGATTATTCTTAATTGCACTGTATGTCTAAAAAGCTAAAATAACAATCATGTCATCCTTACACAACAAAAAAAAAAAAATGGTATCATAATAAATGCAGCAGTGTCTTTTTCCATGAAGATTAACTCAAATGTCTTCGGCTGCTATTTTAGGCTTCCCATTACAAAACAGCTGAATATTTGCCAGTCATTGCTGCTGATAAAGCAGAAACTTCCAAATGTTACTAGCACAATATTGATGCCAACATTTAAGGCTGACAATGGTTTTATTCATCGCTCATAAATGTACGCACACCACAGGTTACCACAGGTTACTGTCTGGTCACAGGAAGCTTCACAATCTCATTGTACAAAGGAGAGTAAGGGCAAAGTGCAGACAGATTTTAATGAGATTTTGTTTTGATAAACTGCTGTCCATCACATCGAATCATTTCACATTAGCGCAACAAAAAGACACTACACACACAAGGCAAAAGTCTTTTTTCCCTTCCCTTTTCTCTGAAGAATGAGGCCTTCTGGTAAAATCCATGAGAGCACAAGCACGAGTTAACCTGCTCCTCCCATGTGGTATCCTGAGCAATAGCACATCATTCAGTGAAAACAAGAAAACAAATACCGAGCAAAAGAATTGTTCCACATCTTATTTGTGGAAAAGGCAGAGACAGATTGTGAGCATCCAAAGATGTAGCTTTTCAGTATGGTGCAGAAAACCTGAAGATTTCTAGGAAGATAATCTGCGAAGTCACAGTGAAAAATATCTGGTACATGACATCAACACATGCATGTTCAAAGGCAGAACTCGAGGTCCACTGTGCATGCATCAACACCTCACACTGTCTAATGGGTGTTACAGGACCTGACTGAGACTCAGCACTTTTCCAGGTTTGATCCTAGAACACTGTGTATACATACCTGAGATTCTTTGTGTACTGAAATATTTTGATGTCCCCAAATACATGGCATATAGACTCTGTCCACCATCAGAAATGCTCTAAGTGGTTTACTGGTATTCTCCAAATATGCTATATACAATATACACAATAAAGATGCAGGCCAGACTTAGCTGTACTTTATTATCAGAGCACTTGACTTGCTGAGATAATAAGGCCAAAACAGCCTCTTTTTGCACTGCCCTAAGTCAACAGCCTTTCAAAATTCACCAGCTTTTAAGGCATTTATGAAAGGCCATAAATCTCTGTATTTATTGCCTGCCTTATGAGTTTTAAGTCTGTATATGCCATGGCAATCATCAATAATACATAAATATCTCTGCATATGTTTCAATTTTAAGGTTGATTCCACAAACAAAACTTTAAAATGAAAGGGACCAATTAAAAGATATGCAATTCCAATAAAATGATCTCAAGTCCAGGTCAGTTTTCAGTATTTGAATCCAAAACACAGAAATAAAAACAACCAGAACATCTGCAGCTGTGTATGGTAATGCTTTACCCCCCTCCAGGCTAAACAGCCCATGTTCTTTCAGTCTCTCCTCATGTGCAAGATGCTCCAAGCATTTAATTATTTCCTTGTCCCTTCAGTGGACCTGTAGGTATGAGCATATCCTTGTCCTACACACCCCAGAAGTAGGCACAGTTGTGGACCCATAACTGGATCCAGGGGTTATTCATCCTCAGTGGTGCTGAGCAGAGGGGAAGGATCACCTCTCTCAACCTGCTGGCAATTTCCCTCCTAACACAGACCAGAATGATCTCTTTGCTACAGAGACACATTGCTGGCTCAGGTTCCACTTTTTGTTCACCAGGACCTGCGGGTCCTTTATTGCAAAGCTGCTTTCCAGCAGGTCAGCCCCAGCCTGTGCTTATTCCCTACCATGTGCAGGAGTTTGTACTTCCCTTTGTTGAATTTCATTAGGTGCTTGATGGGCCAACTCTCCAGCCTGTCACAGTCCCTCTGAATGGCAGCACAACCACCTGGTGTATCAACCACTCTGCTCAACTTTGGGTATTCCCCAGCTTGCTGAGCACACACTCTGTCTTACCATTCAGGTCACCAATGACCATGTCCAACAGCACTGGCCCACTGGGAACGCTACCCCAGTGATTGGCCTCCAGCTGGACTTGTGCCACTGACCACAGCCCTTTCAACACTACAGGTTTTCATTGCACCCCAGAAAGCTGAATCAGCACTGTCGAGGGTGGGCACAGTGAGGGTATTTCAAGGGCTATTGGCTGATCAAATCCAGCACACACTGAGTTACAGCTCCAGCCACCACCACCAGTAGGCAGTTTCCCAGTGCCACCAGGACTGTCCAGGTTGAATGCAAAGGATACAAGTGCCACACAGGAAGAAACTACATGTCACTTTTTCAGTGACCTCCTGGGGAGAAGATTTTGGAGGCCAAACAATACCTGGAGAGACCAACAGAACAAAGCATTGGGTTTTTGAAATTGGAGCATTAGTCCATACTTAGGAGAGGTTAATACCTTTAATTATCTGAACAAATTATGGATTATTTTCATTACCAGTTACCATATTGGCCTGTTAACTGATAATGACAGTCCATGGTCAAAATATTTGAAGGCTTCCAGGCCTCCTCTTGGAGGAAGGTTTGCCCTACAGCAGATACGGTGAAAGGGATGTACTACTCATCTTTATGAGCTTTCTTCTCTTATGTTCCTCCATGAGTAAGTTAGGATCTGTAGAGATATTTACAATTCCTTTTCACTGGGAACAGCTGATGTTAGATACCCTCAGATTAGAAGTATCTTGCAAGACAGCACTGCCTTTTGATTCGTAAAGCTGAAGAGCATCATCCCTAAAAGCATCCAACAATGGCTCATGAGGGAACAGCTGAAGGTTTTCGGACAGTCACTCTGAATTGGTGAGTTCTAGAGCAGAACTGCTGTTGGTTGTACAGAGCAATGGGCTGATTGCTTCAACTGGCATCATGAAGCTGATTGCTTAAGATTTTGGAAAGATGTTATCCTTTTATAAAGGCTAGATAGAGTATTTCTGTAAGCTGTGTGTTTGTCAGCACAACAGGGAGCTCTCTCAGATGGCATTAAAGGAGAACATTCCTCTGAACTTCTTCCCAAGCTTCATGTGAAGGCTGAATGAAACTCTGGGACCAGCTGGGGACAGTGCAGAACAAAGACACCTTCCTGAGAAGTCTGTAAACACAGCACCAGAAAAAGCCAAACCAGTATCTTCAAACAAAGCCTTGAAATGTACCACCAATATTTCTTTAAAAGACATTATTTTTCATGTGCCATCCTTCCTCTCCCCTCCATGTTCTCCTTTTCAGAATCAGTGAATAATCCCTCAGTAAAACACTATGTGACCATACGTAGGTCTTTGTTCATGAGCCTGAAGTACTTCCCTAGTATTAATGGGTGTGGTCAAAGAGCTGGTCTCTTGCAGGCTTGGAACCACAGAATTTTGTTGCATAATTTGTCTTCAATTAGACTTTGAAGTTTCCAGTGCAAGATTCAATTCAATGCAAAGGTCACTTAAGGACAAGCATTTTCTAGTTTTAATGTAGATTAAGGGCTACACTTAAGATGGTAATGACTGACCTGTCAGGCTCTCTTCTCCTGCAAACCAAATGTATCTCCAGCGTATGTTGATTTTCTCTCTCCAGCTGAATCAAGCTCTGGTTCCCTAATGAACTAAAGTGTAGGAGATCCTCAGTTTTGCTTGAGATCCAGAATCGTTACATTCCTTCCAGATGGGATAAACTTGGCACATATTTTCTCTACCCTTACACATTGATTTGAATAAAACTTCAGTTGTGCCACAGAACCATGGAGTAGTCTTTTTTCATTCTTTTTTCGTTCAAGGGAACGGCACAATCCTTTCATAACAACTTAATATTTAATTACTGTAACAAATGGGAACAAGACCAAGAAGTTTGGTCAGTGGTAGTTCTGAGCAATACATATAAATCATAAAGACCACACACTTTGAAACTATTTGCCTGCTTTGCACTCCCTTCCAGTGAAAGCAAACAGTAAAAATAAAAAAATGTAAATTTCATGGACTGGATTAATGTATGCTGGATGTTCTCACCAAGCAAATTGAAGAAGGGCATTCCACACAAAGACTTCACTTTTCCTCTCTGATCTTTCCAACCTGCACTACTTGTCTCTTCCTCCCCTGCCATGTTGCAGGACATGCTACCCTGCAACTTCACAGGTATCAGAGCATACCAGACAGGTTAGCATTGAGAATATCTGCAATGATTCTCTTGCAAAAAGCAAGGGAAGCTTGACTGGATGCCATGAGCTTCTAGGAAAGGTGTTTATGGCAAGAGTGAGAAAGGTTACTTTGGTCCCTGAGATGCAGCAGAACACCAGGCCTGATGTCAGGGAAAGCACACCACAGACAACCAAGGAGGGGGATGATTCACTTCTACTGAACCCACAGCCCAATTAGATGACTTTTCTCATCATCTTTCAAGTTCCACACGTGTGAGTCAAAAAAAACTTATGCTACCTAACTGATCCAGGAATAAAGCTGATGAACCATTAAAAGTGCTCTGAATGGACCTTCCTGAAAGGGACAACAAAGTTAACACACAATCACAGCATCAAAGAGGCATTATCATTTATTACTCCCAACATTCCTTCAGGATATGTTCTCAGGCCATGTCATGGTTTTATCCAGTTGTTGCCTAATGTGAGAATTATAAACTGCTGGGAACAGACTGTATCCAAGGCCTCTCCAATTGCAGTTTACTGGCTGAAGAAACAGGTTGGAGCCAGGATTTCCCTCTTTGTTTTCATCTGCTCATGTGGCATTTGTACTGCTCATGTCTCACTTGACCGGATGCAACACACAGGTCTGTAACCTCAAATTATCAGTTGGGCAAACTATTTACCAAAAGCCTTTTATAGTTGTTACTTCGTATTCAATAATGCAATGAATGTTAACTTTGGATTGCACTTGTACTTAAAGATGAGACTTTTCTCCAGACTACCTCAAAGAACATATGCCACAAGAAAATGAAACTGTTTTCTAATGTGAATGCAAAATACATTTACCCTCCCCACCCAAAAAGCCATTTAAAAACTCCTGGAAGAATAATGAACAGCTTTAAAGTGGGAAACTTGTCACTTTCCCAAACTTCTAAAATTTTCAATACCTAAACTATACCGCAATTAAAAATACATTATCTGGTATTGTAAGCTGGCATTTAAACCATTTCTTGCTGTTGAAAATATCAGAATCACATTCTCCATTGCCACATTAGTTTTCCAACAATGAAATTACACACAGAGAGAAATGCACACACAAAATAAATAAACTTTAATCACGGTATCACACTGGAGCCAGTGTAATTAATGTTGTGTCAGCATTTCCATTTAAGCCACCCTTTTCGAGAGGTTTATAGCACAGCCATAAAAATTCGGTTAGGTTGAAATTAGGCAAACAAGGTCTTATACAGCAAGCAACATTTAAGTGTATACACAGACAGCAGCCGGTTACTACTTATATGGGAATTAAAATAGACGCTTACTGATTTTAAAGGGCACTGCAGAGCCATTTTTCTAAACAATATTTTTCTCAACATTCATAATAATCTCTTAAAAGCCCAAATCCAAGCCATGTTTCCTTATCTTTTTTCCCTCTCACACAATAGTTCACACAATTTCTTCTGATTTTGGGATTGTAAGCACTGGGTTTTTGTTTCGCTTTTGAAGTAAAAGAATGCAATGAAAACATTTCTTTTGAAAAACAGCACACATGACCACAGTCTGATCCTGATACAGGCCTCCAGGCATTACTGATGCAGAAATGACAAATACTTCTTACACCTCCCAAAAATCATAAGATGTAGCTGCCTGGAAAAACTGAATACTCAACTAGGAGGTTTTAAGAGTGCTATTTAGAATTTAATTCTAAATGAGGTCTTATTTCTGTTTTTAGTAGAAATCGTCAGAGCAGGATTTGTGTCATTATTTCTGTCCCTTTTCCCTCACTGCTCTCTGACATTCAGTGATGCAGAGGTACAATTTCCAAAGGTGAGCTTTGCAACGCTGACTACCTTTTCTGTAACATACTGAGCCAATAAGTCTGGGATTTCAAGCTGCAGACAGGTGACCCAGTGCAAGCAAACTGGAACTCAGACTGGACATGCAGTGCTATGCAGAACTTAGAGGTCTTAATAATTTAGTGGCCTGCTAAAAGAAAAGCTCTTCAAAATGCTGAGTGGAATAATTTGTGAGTTTCTTGACAACCAGTCAACAGAGAAGAGCAAGGAATCAAATTAGCACTGATGGTGACAAAAATCAGCAGAAACACCAGCAAGGGGTGCAAAACTGGCCGTGTTTCATAATTTGGCACTTTCATAACTTAAAATAAACAGCATTCATGCTTGAAATCTGCCATTTAGCTGCCGATCACAATGGACAAAGGCAAGAAACTCCACTCCCTTCTGCTAACGTGCTTTTGCCCTATTTGAGACATTTTTTTACAATTAATATATATATCAAACAGTATGTGATCCTCTATCCCACTCAGTAAACACAGGAGAGTGAATCAAGGATGGACTTCAAATATTTCAACCTTGACTCTTCAGTATCCTTGAACTGTGGTTTCAAGTCAGACTCATTAAAGTTTGGACTGGCCAGACATCTAGGATGCACATTATTTAAAGTGCTGAATGTATGCCAAAAATTTATTGTCAGGCCATAAGACTAATGTTGGTGACATCTATTAAAAAAAAAAAAATTAAAAATAATGCTTCATGAGTGGGACATTTAAATATGTCCAAAAAAGGTCAGAACTCCTTTTCTTTTTAATTTTCATGTAAAGTTCTATTAGTTTTCCTCAAAACTATAAAATTCAGACTTCTCTATTTTTCCAATATTCTTTTCTTTGTCATTGCCCTTTAGTTGGAGAAGTACTGAAATTTAATATCACATTACTGCAATTACAATGGTATCTACCTCAAGTTTGGCATTATACCAATTGTTACAGTTTGAAAATCACTACAATTAAAAATTAAAATACTATGCCTTTTGTCAACTTAATGTCTTGCTGGCCAATATTTAACCAATTTTTCATTGTGTCATCTAATCTGTCGAATTATCTGCTGAGGAAGAGTTGAAGAAATCTGCATGCTTGTAGCTACTAGTTTGATTTTTATCAAAGATCTTTACATCTATGGTTTGTAATAGGCCTTTTGTACAACAAACACAACTATCCCTTACAAAAGAACATGTTCTGGAGAACCAAGACAGTGTAAGTGTGTTTCTGTTGTCACAGCCTAAAATCTACACCAGATTTTGTCCACCTTTATACAAAATCATCTCCTTACACCCTTTGCTGCCCCCAAAGTCTGATGGACATAGGTATGCCAGCAAAACGGTGGGGAAAGGCTATAGGAAAAGACAAAAGGAGGAGAATTAAAAAATTCCAGCTTTCAAAAAGGATCCCATATTTTCCCCCTTCAGATCTGAAAGAAAAAAAACCTCCAGTTTCCACTTACAGGTACATGATGCTGTCCTTTAACAAAAACCTGATTCTTATTAATTGTCAGGTTTATTTCAAGGTTTCATCTTGCCTTGTGCTGCCAGAATGTGGGGTTTTTTTCACTCTGGGTGGCCGAGGGGCAACTTCTTTCTCATACATGAGAGTATGAACCCAAATGATAATTCTGAATTAATCATGGGGGAATGAATCATAGGAGTCTGGACTTATTTAGGGCAGGTTTCTGACTCTGAAGACCACCCAGTACCACAGGGTCTTAATTTCTTGGCACAACCAGCAAATTTACTCTCACTGTCAATCTAAACCCTTACTTTTCACTTCCTTAAAGAAAAGCCCAATTGTAACCCAAAGTGGCAAATTCAAAGGCTAAGAACTATGACTACATGTAGTACTGCCAAACACTGTGACATCAGGAAAAGTGCAAAATTACTGCATTTTTTTGCCACAGATAATTGCCATAAGCTGTTTATTTTAAGTCATGAAAGCGCCAAATTGTGAAACACAGCCAGTTTTTCACCCCTGTAATTGTTATGTCCTCATTGGTGTTTCTGCTGATCTTAGTCAGCATCAGTGTTGATTTGATTCCTTGCTCTTCTCTGATGGCTGGTTGTCAATAAACTCACAAATTATTCCACTCAGCTTTTCGAAGAGCCTTTCTTTGCAGCAGGACAGAACACTGTGACAGCATCCCTGCACCTCAACCAACTCACAAGTGAGCATGCACACACACTGCTTCCACTGGAGCCTTTAGCAAAAACCACATTTGTTTTACATATTTTCACAATAAATCATTTACAGAAATGAAACCAAAGCGAACATACAGAGCAGTGTGTTAGATTAGTTTCATTAATTAGCCACATGGAGTCAAAATAAGCTACCCAGCTACTGCTTTCCACATACCATAGCACAGCCAGGTTACAGCCTACATGCTACCAGCAGAGATCTCCAGTAAGTGAACATCTCATAGAGTGAACGAGGCTTGTTACAGAAACGATCCCGGCTGTCGAGGGGCCCAGGCTGGCTCTGGCTAAGGCATGGTGCCAGCAAGTCTGGAGGAGCAGCCTGGCACCTGACCCTCATCACGCTCTCGCCGCCCGCTTTGTTAAGCCGGCAAAGTCAAAGGGCTGGTCTCCTAATGATCCAGATGGCCTTCTGGTGACACTGGGGTTGGCATCAGATGGGCGGCAGCAAGCCCGGCACACAGACCTGCCATTGTGCTGGGAAGGACTGGAATGGGCTGCTGGCAGCAGCCTGGCCTGTTCTTGCACCCCTGGTAACAGCCTGAAGTGCTGCCTGCCCACTGTTCCCTGGAGTTGGCTACGAAATGACCTTTCACAGAAAATAGGGTCTTGTCCCTCGATTATATGAAGCTGATAGCTGATTGCCTCACTTGGGCAGGGGGAAGAAGGAGCAAATAGTGAGAAGAGGTGCATGGATTTATAAGGGCACTCTTCCTTGCCCCAGGATGGTGATGAAAGCATTAGGATGTTTTACAGCTTCCTTTATAACAGTACCCAAAAATAGAGAGAGTAAGAAAGAGTAAACAATGCATTTAAACAGTTATATTAATTAATATCAGAGACAGCTTTCAGCAACACTGGGATACTGGTATAACTGATTTCCTTCCAATATACATTTCCTTTCAGAGTTACAAAGCTTGGGCATTTTACTAGACATTGACAAAACTGTTCTTGTAAGTGGGAAAGATCACTGCTAGAGAAAATTACGCCGGGAGGCACACCAATTTTCACATCAGGCTACGTACTGAAGCATAAGACTTTGTAGACACAGAATGTATTTCTCCAGCTACTTTTTCTTTCCAAGATCTGCACAAGTTAAAACAAAATACACCAAGTAAGCAAACAAAGAAACCTTCAGCTGCCATAAAGAAAGCAAAGTCAACTGAAATAAGCTGGTCTATATTGGACCACAGCTTCCAGATGAAAATGAAGATCCTATAGAATAAGATTTGTATTCTTTTCACATACATGGAAAACCCTATTTTCAAATGTATAAAACAGGAGGACAGCCTTCCCCCACAGCAGTTTGAAGCCCACTCAAAACCATTTTGGTCTTAAAACCTGATGAAACAGAAAAAAAAAATATCAGGAGGTCTATGGCAGCATATGATTGCCTACCCTGAGTGTTTGGGCATTTCTAGGTTTAGACTAGACAATAGAAGAGACTCTGCAGAAGTACCAAGGCCAACTCAGGGTAAGGATAACTTTCACTTCTAGTGGAAGGTGTCCCTGCCCATGGCAGGGGGGCTGGAACTTAAAGATCCTTAAGGTCCCTTCCAACCAAAGCCATTCTATTATCCTGTGACAGCTGACTCCACATTTGGCCTGGTTTTCACCAGACTGCAGAATGTGAGCTGAGCCCCATCATCCTGAGCTGCTACAAGGACTTTTAAAATGCCATATGAATACACTGCTAAAAGCACCCAGGCTGGGACTGAGGGGTATTCAGTGACACCCATTTGTCCACTTTGACCAGTAGTGCTCATTTCCTACTTAGGTGTTTCTGAAAACCCCCTGCTGCTAGTCTGCTGTTGACATTAAGAATCATGAAATTAGACAGCAATGAGATAGGAATCAAGATTTCCACTCATTATTACATTTACACTGTTAAAATTACACCTACAGAAAACCAGTCTGCAGGAACAGACAGCTTCAGGAGGCACACTTAGGCTTTCCCTTTCTCTTCTAACATCCATTAGCAGAATGTAAACTTAAAGATCAGAAAGCAGTTATGTCACAAAGGTGTGTTAAAACAAGGGTAACATATGAGGTGGTAGAAGGATCATCTTTGCTCCCATCCAGACAACAACAGAAGTAATGGATAGTAAAAGTGAGATGGCCTGAATGTTTTTTCTAGACAATTCTACCCAAAACACCTCTTCACATAAGAAAGGGAAAGGGAAAGGGGAAGGGAAAAAGAAAAGGAAAGGGAAAGGGGATGGTGGGAACTCTGCACACCCCAACAGCTGCCAGTCACTGTGCTGACTGCTCCACACACTGCGCTTTCCACACAAGTGCCCACAGCCAGATGTCCAAGACAGAGGTTTGGCAGGGAAGTATTTTGTTGATATAGAACAGCACCAGTTGAATCATGACAGACACAGAAGTTGTTAAACTTTGTTAGATACACAGAAGTGAGCAAACACCTGACTCAGAAATGGTGTACTTATTCTAAAACTGACAGCTGATTTAAGAGTTAGTCATGGATATTTTGGAAGAAAAAGTAAAGAGTTTAGACAGTGAAAAAAGAGCATTTATGGCAATTCCAATTAAACTCTGAAACAAGAACAACTTGATCTGATGAACTGTTGCTTTACGTTCTGAGGAACATGGTCTGAAAATTACTGTTTTGTTTTAAAGTATTCCAGTTTTCCTTCAGCAATAGCAGTAGACTTAGGAGGAGCAAGGACTTGAGGGGTCATTATTTTAGCTATTAGCATTTAGAGAGCATGTTAACCCAAAGAATGCTAATGGACTTCAGGGAAAATTAGATAACTCACTTTGTAGAGCACCTCAGTAGTCTGAAAATCCTCCACAGTTAGATCATCACCCACATTTCACTTTAAGTCATCCAAACAAAAACATCTAGCTAATTCTGACTGGTATCACCATCCTAACACTGCATTTCTTTAATCCTCCCAAAGAAGAACATAGTGCCTGACTTTCCATATAAAAATGATCTCTGCATGCTTTTCAAGTTGTTCTGTATCCTACCGACTCAAGCAGATGCATATTGAGTCTATGAAAAAGAGCTAAGGAACCAAAGCTCTTAAAATGTGACATCAGGTGTGAATCAAGGAGTGGATGAACAGAGATTGACCTTTTGGGGGAGAATCTGAATGCAAATGCCTTTGTTGTCTGGAGTAGCACAGGGGTGGCAAGTACCAAACAGGAGCACAGGAAAAAGTGTGTCATCATTTCAGAGCTGAATGTGGCTCTAATCACAGACTTGGATAAAAAGGTTATGGTAAGTGTTCAGGAGATCAGTTTGTTTCCTTGACCCAGCTGGAATTTACATGGAAGTAAAATATAAGCCCTGACACTGCTTGGTTTTTAGGATGGACATAGCCCATAGCCAGATCACAGGCACCAATCCTGCCTGCAATGAATTCCACCCCTGCTCCCCCTCAGATATACCACAGACTTAGCATGTTTCTAAAGTGAGCAGACACACAGGGACTTTATTGTCAAAAAGCCTTTGCTGGCCATGACATTTTTCCTCAGTTGGCCAAGTCATACCAACATGTATTCATACACTGCTAAGAACACAAAGAAATTTCCTGCTGCCAGGTGGTCTCACGGTTTGCATCCTTTTGAGGCAGGGTGCCTGAAAACTGCTGCTTCATTAAACAACTATGGACCTAGTGACTCCATATGTGAGGCAGAAATAAAGGAAACTGCTGGTAAATTTAAAAATAATAAAAAATACGGGATCTCCAGACTGTGTCTATGCCACACATTCTTCTCTCATATGTCCATTCAGGGCCCTTTTATGTCAATGACCTAGCAGGCAAATGATGAAAGCTGGGAAAAATTTCAAACTTTCTGTAAAATATCAGCTCTAAGTTCAGTGATATTAACATTTTTCCACTCTGGCTTTGAAGAAGTCACTGAAATACATAATTACACACTGTGGGCATCAGCAAAGGACTGGCCAAAAAACAAATCAGAGTCAGGGGGCAGTAAAGGATCACAGCAAGCTCAGGTATTAGTAAGTACCCCCTTCACAGTTATGCACAGGCACGGCAAACTCTTTGCAAAGGTCTAAGAGGGTGTACCCCACGCTGGAGAAAAAGCCATGCCAGCTCTGCAAGAAGATTCATGAGGATTCTGCAGCTACTCAACCTGCATCAGCTGCCTCCATAACTCCATATCTACACAAGAGACCTGGCCAGACATGCTGCTGACTTCTAAGGGCAACAAGAAACTCTTGAAATCCTCTGTGCTGTGTTTCATGCCCAGAATTTCCTGCTCTTCCTAAAATGAGAGATGTATTCATGCTAACAGATGGAAAACATCATCTTCTAGAGCTGGACACGTGCCTTGCTACTGGCTTTTAAAAAATCCATGGAAGTGCTTTAATTAGTTGAGTTAAAAGCATTTTTATATAGTGGCCTGTAGATTGAAAGTTCTCCCCCATTACACTGCATAAAAATTCACACAGTGATGTATTTTAGTGAAGTACCTGTAGAGCTCTACGTGCTTAACCCAGTGCCAGAGTAGACACAGGGCTCTGGTCTGACATGCATATTGATTTACTAGGAGATGCTCCATGGCAAAAACAGTTTACAGTAACTATGCCAAAAAAATACAAAATCAAACCAACTCCCCCAAAAAAAACAACACACAGAGCAGCTGGAAAAGAGATACCATCAAAAGCAGGTCTGTCACAACAACAGAAAAAAGAATACTCTAATATGAATGAAAGAGATTGCATCAGAAAATCAGAGGGAAATCCCCAGTCCTGGAACTTGCAGTCTCAAAGACAGAGCAGGAAATCAAAAGATCACGTACATATGTCAGGGAACACGGGAAGAATGCAGGATGGGCACTGAGAGGAGAAAGGGGGTTTCCCTTCATTAAGAGACAATCCAAATCAATGCTTCACTAAAGAGATTACAGAGCTAGAAGAGAGAAGGGACTGCCAAATCCCAGACATGAAAGCCCAACATTCAGCAATTCTCTGAGGCAACATTCTGATGGTTGAACGGTACTGTGGGTCTACCATGGCACTGTAATTCCACACAGCTCTTTTCCACAGTGTGCAGTGTAGCACTATCCCTCATATTCACAAAGCAGTCTTCTTTCTCCCTCTGTCTCCAGACTTTCCTTTTCCATGTGTAAATCTAGAGTGATATACTCAGTTATGCTGATGAGCAGAAGATTTACCGCAGAACACTCCAGCTCTCTTGTCTCATGGGCTGTAATTTTTCAGGCTGTGGGTCAGGGCCCTTTCCATTTCACTGCAGCACCCAAGAGACTAGTTTATCTGCAATGTGAATTTCCCGTACCTTTAGTAATTTCTGCTCAAGAGAAAATTGAAACTACCGTTCAAAACTGACTAGAGCTCCATCTGTTGTGAGAAAGCTACAGTATTTTAGGCTTTTGCCTCTTCAACTCTCAGCTCTTGTCCACTGAATCCCTCCAAATCTCAACCAAAGTCAGAAAGGGTGCAAGTGACTTAAACACTGTTGAGGTTTCTTCCTACAGTGAAAGAATTAAGATGACTCTGAGAAAACCATTCTTCTCTCAAGTCAGCCTTGCCTTGTCAGATACTACCTTTTACTCTTTGTTTAGCAGGTAATTTCTGGCTTTTAAAGTGCTAAAGGCCTTTCCCTGACTTGACTGGAGATTGCTAAAGAACTGCTTGTCCTCCCCTTTGGAATCCTTGAAGCCACATCCTTTGGCTAAAATGTCAAGGTAAGATTTTACGGTGTTGCCTGTTCTCCTCTGCATTCTTCATTCCACAGCCTGACGTTCTTTAAAGCAGTTTCTGCTGCCCTCATTACAATTTCCAAGAACCAGGGAGGGAGTAGGACTTTTTAAGAAAAGTAGGACAGAAATACAATTAATTGCAGATATCTGTAAGACTTTCATTATTGTGCCTTAATAGCACTATTAACTACTTCCTTCGTCAGTTAAATGTTTGGGGTTTGGTGTTTTGGTTTGGTTTTTTGTCAATCGAGCTTCTGCAGAATTACAGCCATTATAACTTAACCACAATTTTTTTTAACATTCCTGAAGTCCAAATGTGACACTGGCTTTTCTTCACAATTTCCCATTTCCATTTCAACAGAATGTTACGTAGCAGAGTTTTAAGGATAACTTTAAGGGAGGGGGAAAAATTCCTATTTATTAGGATTTGTCTTATTTCAATTGGCAAGAAAACATAAAGCATTTACAACTGCTTCAAAAAGTCAATCCGCCAAACAAAGAAAATCATTAAAATAAAATTATTGTTCTGGTTTCAGCTGCTAAGAGCAATATAACTCATCATGCAGGATCAAACCACCAATGTCTACTCATAACAGGGTACGGTTATGTAAAATTAAGGCTGGCACTGCGCTGTGCCCAGATACTTGAGGTTTGGATCCTTAACTATGAATTTCCTTCCTTTTATGATCTTAAGCCAGGGAACAATAGCTGTGTTTTAATCTTGCCTTTTGTAATTTTCTTGGTCTGTTCTTTCAAGTGTTTGTATACTATGATACAGCCCTGAGTGATGCCACAAAGTAACACATCATCCCAATCTAGCTGTTTACCACAGATACTATGATATCATTCAAGGTTGAACGAATCCCTTTTTTTTTTTTTTCCCATGGAATGATTATGGATTCATAACAAAGAATTTATTGTCATTCACCCACGCCTGCATCAGATGACATGCTTATGATTAAAGGCTGTAATATTATGATTCGCCAAACTTATTTTAAATTATTCTCAAATGGAAAAATAAAAAGATATCTGGAAAGAACCTTCAGCTGCATTACCAAGTCCCTTTGTTCTTCTCATACTATAAAGACTGCATGACTGGAATTCTGCACCAGATTCCCTTCAGTCATTGCAAATTTCACAACAAACAATATCAAGACACCATTTCATGAAATAAAATCAATTTAAACAAGCTGATTGTCCCCTCAATCTAACATTTATTTTTTAATACCATACTGGCCATGCAAAATATAGGTGCAAGAAAAAGAAAATTATGCAGATGATGAAGAAAGGTAAACTCATCAGTTTTTAGTGAGGAACTCTATAATACAGAAGGTTTTAAAACTTCACATATTCCAGAGGAATTTGAACTAAACTGTTAGCTTCTACTAAGCAACATAGTTGGGCAGGAATACCAACAGACCTCCCTTCTTCAAGCATACCCCCTTTCAGCCCAGAGAGACAAAGGAACAGGCCCCAGAAAACAGAACTTTACATTCCAAATGTTAACATACTATTCAAAATGACAGATTTCTATCTGATACTTCACCTTTGCATTAAACATGTTGGATCCAGTCCTCCCCCTGCACTAAATGTAAGTACCTTACAGAGGGATTCAAGCTGCCCCAGTCTGGTGAATGCCACTCCATGGATTCAGAGCTATGCCACTGGTGCTGTTCCAAGCATATTCTCTACCTACTTTACTTTGCAGCTGAAACTTTACTAGCAGTTAAAACAGCACCCGCTGCAGAAATCCAGGTTAAAATAGCTGTTGATTAGTTTCTGAAACCACAGTATTAACAGAGTAGCACCTTGTCCTGGTTACAGTGGCCAGGACCAGTTTGTCACTGTGTGGGTGTGGCCAGGGCTGTGTATTCTACACCCTCTGTGTCATTTCTCATCAACTGTTGATGATGGATTGTTGGCAGCAGCTGCCCAGGGCACACCTGACCCCTCAGGCTACAGGGTGGGTATTTAGGAGCTCTGTGAGACAGGGGAGTGTTCCTGTCTTCACACCAGTGACAGCCGTGCTAACTCCTCTCCAGCGAGCCATCAGCACCCTCACACCCAACCTGAGGGGTCATCTCTGCTCATGGGCCACCAAGGATTCCAAAAATATCCCATGACTCACAAAGTAAATCACCCACTGTGAAATTCCTTGCCCTGGGGGAGGCACTGGGCATTCCCACCTGAGCCTAAGCATTGATAATCTTGGGATTTGGGGACTTCTGGTACCATGTGTCAGATCCAGAGGGGGACCAGAAGCTCAACAGGACCGTGACTGCCACTCTCAACCAGAACTGCAACCATCATCTTCTCCAATGGGTTTCTTTTCTTTCCTTTTCCTTTGCACTCAGGGGGCCCACATGGTCCTCAGCACAGAGGCTGGTGAGCTCCATTCTGTTCATGCCCCCGGGAGCTGGGTTATACACCTGTTTTTGTGGGTCAAAACAATTCTTTCCTCTATATCACTGTAATTAATGTAATCTTTTTATTAAATTGTAATTCTGACTTGTAATCTCTTTGTGAGCTGGGTTCACTTCTCCTGCTGGTTTACCTTTAAACCAGCACACACCTTCAAAATTTCATTTAAGACTATATATTCTATAATACAATTACGAATAGCACAACCAGACTCTTTGCTTAGATTGTCATTCCTTTGTTGTGCAGCCAGGTAAATCTCTGGGCATGTTGTTTCCACTCCTACAACATTTTTAAACCAAAGACAGAGATGTCCATTTCTTAAACCCATTTCTGTGGCATGCACAGGGAAATAGAGCAGTACTCTTGCCCAAGGAGAACAAAATCTGCCAGATGTTAGAGGTACCCATAGTGCAGGATTCCCAAAAAGGAGGTGGGTTGCGGTGTGTGTTTTCTGTTCTCCCCTTTCAGGAGGAGAAGGCACCACTGTGGTCTGCATACTTTAGAGGGACACAAGACTGGCACTCAGATCACACACAATCGAAAAATCCATGTTGCATTTCCAGTGCTATTCTCAAAATCAAACCCATTGTCAGGCAGAGGAATGTCTTCCCTCTTGTTTCTGCCATGCTTGGCTTTTGATTCCATCAGTGCTGTCTGACTATCCGTAGGGTCTGCACATGCCCTACTCTTGCATATTCCTACTATTGGAACAATCAGACATAGAGTTTTTTAAGGCATTAAAAAAATCCAAACAAAACAAAACAAAACAAAAACAAGATGGCAAGAGGAGATGTCTAAACTTAAAATAAAATAAAATAACATTGAGACCCGGGAGAGCCTTTGCTTTTTAGATTATTTTTTTTCCCCCATATTCCACTAATTTTTATTTATTGCTGTCAATATATTACTTTCAATCACAAATGTTTAAAATAAAAGGCTAAGCATTCAATACAGAAAACAGTAAAGAAAGAATAGATCATTGCTGCAACATTCACATATATTGTCTTTGAATATCTGAGTCCCATAAATTAATAATGCTGGAGGAGTAGGCTAAGATACAAAATAATCTACATAAGCAAGTCCTACTTTATTTGCATTCTTCACGGAAAAACAAACTGATGAATTTGGCACTGCAACTTGCTTTTCAATACACAAAAGAACACAAAAATACAGATTTGCTTTTCTTAATGCATAATATTATTGTGCAATGTGAAACACAATCTTCCTATTCTTTTCAAGTAACTATTTGTGAAGGAAGCTAAACTTAGCATTAAAGTGTGCTTTCTGTCTACAGAAGGGTCAGGTAAGGCCTTCCCACAGAGACTTGGTGCAGTCAACCCATCTCTTGAGACACTGTATTTCCAGGATAGGGGATATCAATAGTCACAGAGATTCCTGTAATCTCATTACTTATGAACCTTCCTGGGGAAAAAAACCCAAACAAACAAACAAACCTCCAAAATTTTTTACCACCCTTTCAGGCTATGTTTAAACAAAAGATGTTTTAAAAAATGGCTGATCAACAGCTAAGCAAAAGAATTCTAATCTAACACAGCTTCTCTCATCTGCTTCAGGATAAACTTTGGATGGCCTTTTTTTTTTTTTTTTTTCCTTTTTTTAACAAGGACAACCAACAGTTTATGTGGCAATCCAAATTGGCAGGAAAATCTAGAATAATTTCTTTTTATTAAGATAAATGGAGCTACAAACACTTGGTGGTCAAGACGACAAGAAAAATCTAGAGGAAAGCCCACTTCAAAACTCTTTTAAAATAAGTCTCTGCTAGTACTTCCAGATTTTGTCCAAGAATATGCATCTTGGTTAAAAGAAGGCTTCCACAATTACGTAAAGGAATTAGCCATATTCTAGGTCTCATTAAATTTAAAGTTTCCTTCTTGAAAAGAAAATCTTGTTCTTGTTTAGACTGTGAACCTCTGCTCCTTTGGGGTACGTACCGCTACCCACGCACAGGAGGATCCAAGAATGCCAGTCCAAGCACACCTGATCACCCTGCTTTGTTTTTCCTCAGAAGCCCTTGCAGGCCTATGCAGGTGATTTTCCTGGTGGAGGAAAAGTCTACAGTGCCAGAAAAGCTATTTTGCTGGTAGAGTTTATTTGAGTTCCCGAGATACACCAGGATGGCAACCCCACTCCCAGTGCAACTCTTATAGCACAGCTTCTGACAATATGGCTATGCCAGTTGAACTGTGATTTTTCCCACCCATCTAACCAATATAACTATGCCAACAACACTTCAAAGCATAGCCAAGCTTAGCATGTGAAGCAACTGCAAAGATCCTCTTTTTCCACGTCTCCATGTGATACGAGTTTTGTGTGAGATGGAAAGGTTATTAAAAATCTCTCAACCCAAACGCCTTGTTTGTCAACTGGAAGAAAACACCACAAAAGATACACAGAACAATAGTCAAAGGAAAATGTTGCTGCATTTTGATCATATGAAGGAGGATTAGGGGGTGGGCAGTATTTTTTTTTTTTTTTTAATTACCAGTGTCTTTCTTGCATTAATTACAAGAAACATTTGAGTCAACTGTTCCTGGCTTGGATTAATTTCATGATTCAAATTATCCTGAATTTACAACACATTTGTGTATGTGTGTTTCATATTGGGACAGTTTTAATCCTAGTAAATTAAGAGCTTCAATCTGCTACATTTGATTGTATTCTGCTACACTTTGTTCTCATATAATAACCACCCTTCAGAATTCAAAAGGCTTATCATTTTGATCTGCAGTCAAAAATAAAAAAAGACTGATTTCAGCAGGGGATGAGACTTAGAGATGGATTTTCTGATCCTCTTTATTCACGAAGGAAGTACCAGGCAGGTTTGAGGCTGCTGAGATTTACATGTGTGCCAGCCTTGATGGGAAAATGTTCTGAATGTTTTTTCCTCCTGGGATATATCTCAGATGTGGAAGACGTGGAAGACATGGAAGAAGTGTCAATTCCTTGACACAGAATAAAGCAGTTCTCTGTAGCTGCAGTCTGCAATAAACAGGACAAAAGGACATGGCCTCAGGCTGCTCCAGGGGAGGTTTAGGAAATTAGGAGGAATTTCTTCACAGAAAGGGTGATTAGACATTGGAAGGGGCTGCCCAGGGAGGTGGTGGAGTCACCATCCCTGGAGGTGTTCAAGGAAAGCCTGGACATGGCACTCAGTGCCATAGTCTAGTTGAAAAAGTGGTGGTGTTGGGTCATAGGTTGGATTCGATCTCNAATTGAAAAGGTGGTGTTGGGTCATAGGTTGGATTCGATCTCAGAGGTATTTTCCAACTTAACTGATTCTGTGATTCTGAATACAGAGTCACAACTAGCAAAATTTACTAGCAAAATGTATCTATGTGCATGGATATAATTCCATTGGCTTCACACACATACTGCTTCCATCATTCCCAGTAACGTGATGGTTACAAAATAGTCTCATGACTGTGTTTCAAGAGAAAGGCCTGCTTTTAGGCTAGTTCTTGTATCACTGGAGAAAATCCAGTAGTAAATTGAATCAAATGAAATCTGTCAGAGTGAAATATAACAGTTCTTAAATAAACAAAAGCCTAGACATACAAATCTGAGGATGAAACACCCTTGACACATTCTTTTCTCATTATTTGCTCTGAAAAACAAGTTAGTTCATTCACTACAGGTCAGATGCTCAGTAACTCACACAATCAGAACATAATACAGCTCATAAGCAAGACCCGGAACTGCCACAGAAACCAAGATATTTCATGTCCTGAGTTATCTTTAGATTTGCAGATTATCATCAAGTCTTGATGACAAATACTTCCATGGCAGTGATTCTGGCACAGCTGTCAAAACTTTCACGAAGATAAACTCTTTCTGAAATATAATTAGGCCACTGGACCAAATTATTACACATATACTCACCGTCTTAATACAAGTTTACCTGTCACATTTAATAATGAGCCAGCTTTGATACAGGCATTTCATCAATCACAGAAATATCTACACCATTTTATGAATTCCTTCCTGTATCATGAAACACTACACACGACTGTAACTTCAGCATGGACTGGAAACCTATAGGCACACTCTTCCCATGAGGCTGAAAACACTTACCATGAATGATTTCACCCCTATAGGCTTCTCTCCTGGCAGAACATAAAGCTGGCTCTGGGATTAACAAGTCAGACTTGACTGCCTGTCTAAAGCTATACAGTCAGGGCTGTGACAGTGACATTTCTACTTCAGATGAAATAATTTGCTTATGAGTTGTATTTTGAGAGTACAAATATGCAATGAGATGTATTTTAAAAAAAGCATTCTCCCTTATAAAAGCAATCAAAAAAACAGTGCAGTAGTCACTCCTGTGCAATACCAAAACTGTAAGTTACAGTGTTTTCTAGTAAGAATTTAGAGAAAGCAGCATTTTCAGTGTAGAGAACTGTGCTATGTTATGTCACATATTATGTGGAACCAGTTCCAAGGGCCTGGACAACTCCTCTGCAGTCCTTTGGATTTAACAGTACAGTGATATAATGTTCTCCTGCAAAATATTACTCTCTGAAGAGCCTGATGAATGTTTATCTTGGGCTCTTTTCCCTTCCTGTTTAAACAGTATAGTTTCTATACTCTTCAATACATATTCTGGTTTAAACTTAATGTTTTCATACCCAAGCTTCTAACATTTCTGTGCTTTCAAAATCCATTCTGTTGCCTGCTGCAGCTACACAGATGTCACCAGACATCATTACTGGCTCGACTCATTACAAATTTAGCAGTTCCTAAAATACCTGGATCATACAGCTCTACCAGATTAATACAAAGTTCATGTTCACATTTTATTTCACCTTGCAATGCAGTATCTTTAATAAATTGCAGCAGGCTACACAGTCTGAGTGAAGTCTACATGCAGTTTTTTTCAGACTGACAGGTCTTATTTTATTTATGAGAGTACAAAACTTGCTTGGGACTCTTTAATTTGAGACAAAAGGACTTTAAGGATGTTTGGGTCTTACACATCTTTGTATTTTCCACAAGATCACTAGTGGAAAGCCTTGCACTTTTGTACAAAATCTAATAAAATTACGGAAAATGACAGCAAAGAGGAAATTAATGCATCTTTAATGCATTTTAAAACATGATAGAATCCAAACAGGAAAACAGAAAATAGGAAAATGCATGTAAGAGAAGGGGCAGGCTGTGATGAACCAGAACAGAAAGTCTACTGGAAATAATAAAGTATACTGGGGAAAAAATCAAACAAGCTACAGAGAGGGAAAAGACAAGTGCTTTGAGGACAGTAATTGCTTAGGCTGCAATACAGTCACCCCTCAGTGACTGCAAAGCTGCTGTCCAGTGTGATGTGTGCAGGCTGGGGTGTTCTCACCTCAGTCCTCAGAAGACAGTCGACCTCAACACAGAAAGCTCACACAGTTCAGCAAACTGGCCATTACTGCTCAGGGAAGTCCAGGATTTCAGCTGTTTGGGAAGTGAACTTCCTCTCACCCCACGTGGGTGCAGATGTTGAGCCCTGGTCACTCAACAACTTCTACACAACTTCTAGAGGCTGCCAGTTTTTTCCAAAAGTGGACTTACACTTTCAAGCTCTACCTTCTTTCTTTCTCACAAACGTTTCTATTCAGAAACTGGTTCTACACTACTAGAGTTCTACACTTACTCTGTTTGAAATACAGTAAGCTATACTAGATAAGCCAGTTACACTGTAAAAGAGGGCTTAAACTGAGAAGGAAAACAAGATACATTTGAACATATGAGATATCAAGCTGAAAGAAAAATGCTGCAATGGCTGCAAAGCAGCTGACCTGTGTTTTGGGTTTTTTTTTTTTTTAAATCATTATCAGGAGCTGTGTTGATCCAGCTGGGGAGGTATTTTTTCTGCTAACCCTGGTTTATTCCGTATTTCTGCACATATGCTTAGGGTAGTAGTCATCTCATACATCTATTCAAATGCAGATACATCAGGAACTTCTGGGACTCACTATAACACATAATAACAAAGAACCAGATACATTTGAGATGAAAAGTGAAATCAAAAGTTGCTGCAATTTAAAAACATTTGTGATTTTGACTTTTTCAGAGTTACATGTTTTTGTTTCAAAACAAACTTCCATTTTAATTTTCTTTACATGGCAAAATATGCAATCATAGAATCAGGTGGGTTGGAAGAGACCTCCGAGATCACCAAGCCCAACCCTTGATCCAACCCCACTGTGATTAC